>CAUYSK010030401.1:0-62561 GCA_963575035.1 Avahi laniger
ATTGGACAGTTAAAAATATATAGAAAAAATTAGCCGGGCTTGGTGGCGCATGCCTGTAGTCCCAGCTACTTGGGAGGCTGAGGCAGTAGGATCGCTTGAGCCCAGGAGTGTGAGGTTGCTGTGAGCTAGGCTGACGCCACGGCACTCACTGTAGCCAGGGCAACAACGTGAGACTATGTCTAAAAAAAAAAAAAAAATTACATAGATATGTTTCCTGTCTAAACACAAACATGTGTGCATTAGAGTGTGTGTATAAATCGTGTTTCTGCGTTAGCCTTACTAGAAGAAGGTACTGAGAACATGGAACTACGAGCTCAGAAAATGAGTTAGACTAGAATATACAGGAAGGTTATGAGAGTTTGTGCTCATGGAGTTTGGGCTTTGATGGATACTAAGATCATTCTGTTTCTTTTTCTCCTTGGCTAGTGCTGCTGGCGGGAAACTCTGGAGGTGGGGGCTTGGTTACACATTGTCATTTCTCCTAATGGCCCCAGGGAGTTGTCACGGAAGAGACAAATAAGCCAGCCACGTAGGACAGTGCGGCTGCAGGCTGCCCACCCTCTGAGCTAGCAGGTGGTGAGGACCCACGGGCCCAGCTACCCAGTGCAGGGCCCTGCATGCAGTAGGTACCTTGCAAATTCTGGCCACTGTAACTGCTGCAATTAGACAAAATCTCCAAAGTCTTCAGAACCCAGGGTTTCTTGTCTCCCTAAGTTAAATGTGTGTCACTCCAGAGACAGAAACTGTACTGGTTGTCCCAGCAGAGGGTTGTTAGCTAGGTTTAGGGTTGCTAGGCGCCGGTGGGCAGACAGACTGGGAGGAGTCAGGTGGTGGGAGAACCAAGTGGGAGCAGCAGGTGCTGCCCCAGGGCTGGGGAATGGGCCAGGCCGGGGTCTTCAGACTCAAAGGCTTGGCGAGGGGCCTGTGGAGCTGAAGCTCAGGGAAGAGGGCACCCCGGGCCTGGGGCACACACCTGGCGGGGCTCTGAAGAAGGGACTGCTGCTCGGCGAGTTCTAGGGTCTCCATGGGGCGATGATGCTGGCTCTGCAAGGAAACCCGACAGCCAGGACTGGCGGCGGCTGCTGGGGTGAAGCAGCTCCCGGAACCTGCCCGCCTTCCCCTCCTGCCCCTCGGGCCCCCGTCTTGCCCTCAGGGAGGGTAGGCTTGGAGTGAGAGGTGCAGCCCGGTACGCAGAAGCACCTGTGCGACGTGCGGACAGACCTTCCCCCGGGCTGGTCACCTTGCTGTGTCCGTGAGGATGACTTGCACACAGCGTTCCTCTCTGTGCCCTGCACAGAACACTGGGCTGCTCACACTGCACGTCCTCAGGCACACGGGCTCCAGAACAGTCCGAGCTGGAGCTGCTTTGGGCCTTCCAGGACCACCCCCTCCCATCAGCACAGGTGTCAGGGACCTCGCGAGGCAGGTGCGTGTGGAGCCTGGCAGTGACGCTCCCCGTGCGGGTTGGGAAAGGGAGAGAGTTTCTCAAGAGACCTGGAGGAATCCCGGCCAGGAGGGGGGTGGGCGCAGGACCCTCCTCGCTCCACAGAGAGAGGACACGGCACGGAGACGGCCCGGACAGCTCCTCCCAGAGCTCCAGCCCCTCATTCCCTTGGAAGTTAAAGCCTTTGTGGTATTAGGGATTCTTTTTTCTTACTTTATGCCCTGGGGCAGCTAACTCAGATTGCTCGGTAACATTTGGAGGGACCCTCCCCTTCTTCCCCCATTCCTCAGACCTGCTCTGCCCAGTTTTTCTCAAAGCAGACTCAGGCGGCATCTTTGTGGCAGAACCTTCCAGAAACCTCTTCTCACCAAGAACACCCTTCACTTTACCTCTTGGTCATTGCAGGCTCCAGAGCTCCTGGCCCAGGGTGTTGCTCAGCAGACGACTTTGGGGACTGAATTCGTTGGCACCAGGACAGGACGTGGGGGCCGAGGGCACTGCTAAAGGCAGGGTGGCCGCCGGAGGGGCGGAGAAGCACAGGTGGCCACGCTGCCATCCCTGCACAAGGCCGTCCCCACACGCAGCCACCCTCGGCCACCTCAGAGGGGACCCCGTCTGTGTCTTTCAGGAGTTCATCCGGGAGGGCTGCCTGCACAAGCTCACCAAGAAGGGCCTGCAGCAGAGGATGTTCTTTCTGGTGCGTTTTCTCCTGCGTGAGCCGTGCGACTCCAGAGAGGCAGGTTGCAGTTCTGTTAGGAAGCTGTGCCGGTGGCACCTCGCGGCTTTGGCCCAGGTGGCAGCATCAGTCACCCTGTGGCCCGCCAGGGCCACCTCCTGCCCTCCCCTGGCTCTGCGCACCTGTTGCAGGACAAGCAGAAGCCAGACGTGGAGAGGCCCACACGCTGTGGCTGCAGGAAGCTTCTACGAATAGCCCAGTGGCCAAGGGTCCTACTGCTGGCCCGGAGTACCAGGGTCCGCTCCAGAGGCCAGGGACCCCCAGCCCGTCCTCGTCCCCCCAGGTCCCTTTCGTCCCCTCCCTTCCCCGGGCCTCAGTCAGTGGATTCCAACCTGGACCCCATGGATGAGGAGGCCGAGTCACCACCAGCCAGAGTCCCTCCTGCCTCCAGCCGGGGAACCAGGTGGCCCTGGTGGCCCTGGGGCCGGCCCATGTGGTACTTCTTATTTGTGATCAAAATTATCAAATGAATGAAATAAAAGTCCCTTTTTGCCAGAAACCTCCAACAAGCTGAAAGGATCTGATGCCACATGACGGGCCCCTGGAGGCTAAGACGGCGTAACTTTCTCGCCTGTTTCCAGTCTGTCTCTAAAGCTCCCTCTCTCAGTTCTCAGACATGCTGCTCTACACCAGCAGAGGCGTCTCGGGGACCAGCCGCTTCCGGATCCGGGGCCTCCTCCCGCTCCGAGGCATGCTGGTGAGTGGCGTCGCCCTGCCTGCCTGGTGCGCTGGGCCAGGCACTGCCCACCCCCGCGTGCAGAGGCGGATCCCGACCCGCCGGGGTGGAAGCACCTGCTGGGCTTCCCTGGCTGTGCCGTTCCAGCCCCTCGTGGTCACTGCTCCCGTGGTGCCCACGTAGCTCCCTCTGGGACGGCCTGGGACCCTCTGGGCTCAACGTGGCCTCTGGCAGCACAAGGCCTGCTCCGCCAGCTCAGAGCGAGCCTTTGCGGGGCTTCCTCCTCGGCCACACTGTGCTTGTGACATTCTCCCACAGGTCACGTGCGGCTCCAGTTTGCCCTTTGACCTAGGGTGGGATTCCGTCGCCTGAACAGTCACATGCTTGGTGTCCGCTCCCTGGGGGCCGGACACAGGGCTGTTCTGGCTGAGCTCCTCGGGTGGGACAGCTGGCCAGACCAGTGACACTTCCATTCTGTCTCCTGAGGGGCAGAAATGCTTCATTTTAATGCGATGCAGTTTGTCAGCATGTCCTTTGTGGTCCCTGCTTTCCGTGGTCGATGAAAACCCCGTCCTCAGTGGTGGGAGGCTCACATACAGCCCCAGGGCTCGCTGCCCCTTCCCTGAGGTGGGAGGCCGCGTCCAGGTCTGGCCACAGGGTGTGCGGTCGGCCCAGGACAGCTGCTGCGGTGAACATGCCCCGCGGCCCCACCGGCCTCCCACGCGGGCTCCACTGGCTGGGGGCTCTGACGCCCAGCTCCGTCCAGCCCCCCGGCTCATCCGCCTGATCGCCGCAGCGGCCCCTCCCTCTCCTTCCAGGCTGCCACCTGCCCGCGGTTGTCCGTGACACTCACTCTGTCCTCTGGGCCTCGGCAGGGAGGTTGGTCTGAATGGCCTCATCTGCCATCCCTGGAACAGACCCCATCTGTTTTAAAATTACACTTTTATTATAGAAAAAATACCTGAAAATGTAAAATAAAAGCAGTTCATAGTTTTTCCACCCAGCAGTACCGCGAGGGCATTCTGCAACACGCCCTTGGGTTCACACGCCCGAGTGTCCTTGTCCCCGGGGGGGGTCACCTCCCACAGGCTCTCTTGTAACCCGCGCTGCTTTCACTCAGCGTTTTGTCTCGAGCATCTCATGTCCCTGAGCCGTCCTCGTGGTAGAGACGACCCCGTCCCGTCACCGGGCTCTGGGCTGCGTCTAGTTGTGGAGGTTTGTGGGTGACGCCGGTTGGCCTCGTCCGTCTGCACACCCTTAATTGTGTCTTTAAAATTGATCCCAAAACGCGGATTCGTTTGCGCAAAGGGTCCACGTGCGTTCACGGCCCTGAGCGCTGCTGCTAAAGCCGGCAGCTGGGTGTGGACTTGCAGCCCCCGCAGCTGCAGAGCGCGGGTGCCGGCGCCGTCCGCTCCTCGTCCCCAGTTGGTGAGTTGAGCGGCCCACTGCTTCCCTTGGCATCCTGCCGGGCCGTCGGGCAACCTGGCTCCTACTTCCTGGTTCTGATTTCCTCTCCGGGCTCCACGTGAGCTTTCTGTACACGTTTGCGAAGCCTTTATGTAAAAACGCCAGCCGACCCCTAAGGTCAGGAACCCCTTTCTCAGTCAGCGCCTGCCTCCTCCTCCTGCTGCCGCCTGGCTTCACCTGGCAGAGTTCAGACTCCATCCTGACGGGCCGTGTACCTCCTTCCGCAGCGGTTTCTGGCACAGAGAGGGCACCCAGCAAATGCTTGTTGGAGGAGTGGATTTAGACAGTTGTTGTCTACAGATGCTCCTTGACTTAGGACAGGGCTACATCCTGATAAACACGACCCGTCGTAAGTTGAAAATAACAGAAATCAAAAATGCACTGAAGGCTGGGCGCGGTGGCTCACGCCTGTAATCCTAGCTCTCTGGGAGGCCGAGGCGGGTGGATTGTTTGAGCTCAGGAGTTCGAAACCAGCCTGAGCAAGAGCGAGACTCTGTCTCTACTAAAAATAGAAAGAAAGTAATCGGACAACTAAAAATATATAGAAAAAATTAGCGGGGCATGGTGGCACATGCCTGTAGTCCCAGCTACTCGGGAGGCTGAGGCAGGAGGATCGCTTGAGCCCAGGAGTTTGAGGTTACTGTGAGCTAGGCTGATGCCACGGCACTCACTCTAGCCCAGGCAAAAGAGTGAGATTCTGTCTCAAAAAAAAAAAAAAAAAAATGCACTGAATACACCTCCGCTTTGAGTATCCCAGCTCAGCCAAGCCTGTCTCAGATGTGTTCCGAACACTCACATTAGTCTACGGCTGGGCAAAGTCATCCAGCACAAAGCCTACTTTATACTAAAGTGTTGACTGTCGCGTGTAATTTGTCGAATACTGTACTGGCAGTGAGACAGGGTGTTGTCTGTACTCAAGAGTCCTACTGAATGCCTGTTTCTGACACCACCGTAGAGTTGAAAGTCAGGGACCATCTGGGATCAGCTCTGCCTGAGGGTTTCTGTCCTTCATGTGGGCTCGGGAAGTTCTTCCTCAGGCCAATTTTATACTGGCATTTTTTTTTTTTTTGTTTTTTTGAGACAGAGTCTCACTTGGGTGCCGTCAGTAGAGTGCAGTGATGTCACCATTGCTCACAGCAACCTCGAACTCCTGGGCTCCAGTGATCCTCCCGCCTCGGCCTCCCAGAGTGCTGGGGTGACAGGCGTGAGTCGCCTCACCTGGCCTGTTGGCACCTTTTTATGGTTTCATTTTTCTCATCTAATTAATCTGCCTAGAATTTGTTTTCATAAACTTTATTAGATTGAAATGTAACACTGTCTCCCCATTAGTCACTTTTGCCCATTATTTGCTCACGGATCTCAAAGGCTGCCTCTGTCACATAAACTTCTGGGCTCTGTCCCATCCTCAGGCCATGCTCTCCGTAGTGGTGTCCTTTGAGGTGGTCATCGTGTGGGTGAAGATAGCCTATCCCTTATTCTTCCTCCTGAGAATGTTCTTTGCTATTCTCAAGCATTTAATTGGACAAATTCCCCTCAAAACATCATTGCGGTCTCAGTTGAAATTGCATTAAATTTATGTGTTAACTTAGGGGAAGACTAACATCTCAACAAAGTTTTACCAGCCATTGCTTTTTTTTTTTTTGAGACAGAGTCTCACTCTGTCACCCAGGCCGGAGTGCCGTGTCATCATCCCAGCCCACAGCAACCTCTGACTCCTGGGCTCAAGGGATCCTCCCGCCTCGGCCTCCCAGAGTGCTGGGATCACAGGCGTGAGCCGCCGCGCCCGGCCATTCCTTGTGTTAACGCAGACCTTTCACTGTCTCTCGGGCTGCAGTGCAGTGGTGTCATCGTAGTTCACTGTAACCTCAAACTCCTGACCACAAGTGATCTTCCCACCTCAGCCTCCCAAAGCACTGGGATTACTGATTCCATCTTTGATGTTCAGGCGGAGGCTCAGCGGTTGGCATCTCACAGCCCCTGCACAGGGAAGCTCTGGGCTCTGTGGGGTCACTGGCAACTGGCTGGTCCTGGCATCCCTAGCACAGCCCAACTTGACCATGGGACGATTCCTTGCATGTGCTTTCAGGGTGGCCGTGGCAATACGTTTTCGAAGTTATTTCACACAGCCACTGACAGCTGGGATTAGTGTGTAATAGGTTTTCTTTAACTGTTAGGTTTATAGACTCTAACCAGGTTTAGAAATGAACTATGTAGAACTCTCTTTTTAATGATGAAAATGCTCAACGTTTTCTCCTTTGCTTGATTTTCAGCTAATAGTGCTGGACCCCCCGGTGAGTAGCTGGTGCGCCTTGGCCCACAGCACAGCCCCTGGTGGCAGCTGCCGTGGCGCGGGGACACCAGCGTGCCTCTCGTAGCCGCCCCCGTAGAGCCAGCGTAGACTTGGACGGCGCGGGGCTTCCGGGCTGGGTGCCCGCGTGGCTGGCAGTCACCCACGTCGCGCCTCAGGCCGGGGCTCAGCCTGCTCCTTCCTGGTCTTGAGACTCCCCTCCGCTCCCACCCACAGGTGGAGGAAAGCGAGAACGAGTGGTCCGTGCCCCACTGCTTCACCATCTACGCGGCGCAGAAAACAATCGTGGTGGCGGCCAGGTAGGGCCTTCACCGTCTCCACCCCAAGCACGGGGCGCAGGGCCGGGGCTGTCCTGTCAGGGTTGGACGGGCGCCTTCCCTGGAGCTTCCCGGGTGCATCGTGCCCCCTTTGCGCTGAGCTCTGCTTCCGAGTTACGCAACCAAAGCTGCAGCCTCGGCCTTGTCAGGCGGGGGTGCTTGCTGACCTGTGAGAAGGTTCCAGAAGGGCCGCTCCGTGCACCTTGGGTTCCGTGCTTGACAAGGATGCCACGCTGTTCACGGGCTCCCAGGGATGGGGCAGGCGAGTGGCCAGGGTCAGTCTCCCAGGGTACAAGCACTTCCAAACCCTCCCGTCAAGGGGAAGCGTGAGGAGCCAGGGGAAGAGCCCTGGTGGTTGCACAGGCTCCTGCGAGGCAGACCGGGCTGGAGGAAGTGGAGCGCCTCCCTTCTCCCCAAAGCCAACCAGCAGAAGGCTGACACCAGCTGTCAGGTGGCGGCCTTGCCCGGCACCGGCACCCCACTGTGCTCGCCTGCAGGCTGCTGCCAACCTCAGAGCGGGAAATGCTGTCAACTTCCCCCCAACCCCGAACTCGCGGTTCAGCATCAGAGACTTGGGGTCGCTGCTTCGGGGACAGCTGAGCCCTGTGCGCCCCATTCCATGCTGAGGCGCTGTCTGCCCCTCCCCGGCCTCTCAGCTCAGGCCTCTCCCTGCCGCCCCAGAAGCACCAGAGCAGGGGGCAGCAGGCCCCCGTCCCTCGCCCTGAGCCTCGGCCCCTCTCCCCACAGCACTCGGCTGGAAAAGGAGAAGTGGATGCTCGACTTGAACGCCGCGATCCAAGCCGCCAAGGGCAGTGACGACACGTCCCCCTCGCTGCCAGGTGGCACCGTGTGTGCCCACATCCCCGGTGAGTTCTGGCCAAGGCCCCCCAGGAGAGCCCCCACTGCGCCCCAAGGAGCTTCTCTGGAAGCGTTTTCCCTGGTCATGGTCAGCCTGCTGAGCTCCCCTTCCACGAGGAATGTTCCAGGCCATGCCCAGGCGGACGGAAGGGTCCTCAAGTGGCTCCGGCTGCCGGCCTGGGCACCAAGGGGTGCAGGTGTCCTCCCCCCGTGGTCCTCTCTCCGGCAGGCAGGGCGGCTCCAGGGTGCTGCCGTGTCCAACCACCCTGTCCTCTCCCCCAGGACGCCCCGACAAGGCTGCTCTGGAGCAGGATTCGGAAGAAGATGCCCGGGGCCCCCGCAGCTCCCTGGAGGGGCAGGGCCAGCACCGGGCCAACACCACCGTGCACGTGTGCTGGTACCGCAACACCAGCGTGTCCAGAGCTGACCACAGCGCGGCTGTCGAGGTACAGCGGGCTGCAGCGAGGGGCTCAGAAGGGTCCCAATTGGCAGGGCGGGGCCCCAGCGAAAGTTCTTGAACCTTCTGAGCTCTGCTGAGCAACAGGGGGCAGCAGCTCTGGGTGGCCTTCAGCAGCTTGTTTGTTCTACAGAACCCACCAGGTGTGGGTGGGGGGACACTTGGTAGAAGTCATTTCAGAAGGTCCCTCTCATGCACTCAGACCCTCTGTGGCAGAGGCGTCTCACCCAGGTCTGAGTCGGTGTCTTGTGGAGGGTCACGGGGAAAAGCCCCCTTGGGGAGTCCCCGCGCTGCGCCTCCCCCACCTCGCAGGACCCCAGCCCCCTCAGCCTGGGCCTCCACGCAGCCCCCCCGAGCCCACCCTGTCCCCCCAGAACCTCCCCTCTCTGGGCAGGAGCCAGGAGCCAGTCCAGGCACCACCTTGTAGGCCAGGGGGCACGGGGGGCCTGGCCCCTGCTGGAGTGGGTGCCACATGCTCAGGCATGGGCTGGGGGGGGTCTCGCCCCTCCCCCCCCAATCACCTGAAAGAACCTTCCAGAGTTGGCTCAACATATTGTCTCTTAAGGTATCTTCCCTTCTCTGGCTGCTGGGAGGTTGGGGTTACTGTATTCAGGACACTGACTTTATTACATGCAGGGAAAAGAAATTTAAAAAGTACTGATGAACAGTGTTGAAAGAACTTCTGTCCGGGGAAGCCTCTGGGTGGGCATTTGGGGGCAAACCCACCCTCTCTCCTGAGGCCCCAGGAGGATGAGGCCAGGGTCCTTTCGCTTTTGACAGAACCAGCTTTCAGGATATCTGCTGAGAAAGTTCAAGAACAGCAACGGCTGGCAGAAGCTCTGGGTGGTCTTCACCAACTTCTGTTTGTTCTTCTACAAAACTCACCAGGTACGGGGCAGGGCGGGGGGGGGAGGACACCAGCCCTCCTGACCTTCTGTGTTTCGGTTTCCCACCCCCTCGCGGACTTGCCCAGCGCCACCTGTGGGCAACGGAAGTGGGCGCCACGTGCAGGGAGAGCCAGGGGCCCTGGGGACGGTGAGGGGCCCTCTCCCAGAACTGGTCAGGGTGGCCTGCGCCCCGTCCTCCTGAGCCCGTGTCCCTTCCAGGACGACTACCCACTGGCCAGCCTCCCACTGCTGGGCTACAGCGTGAGCGTCCCGAGGGAGGCCGACGGCATCCACAAGGACCATGTCTTCAAGCTCCAGTTCAAATCCCATGTCTACTTCTTCCGGGCCGAGAGCAAGTACACGTTCGAGAGGTAACTTTTGGTGGCAGCCCCACTCCCGGCAGTGCCCTGAGGAGGTCAGGGTCTCCTCCCTCCACTCCTGGAGTTGGAGGCAGCTCTGGGTCCTGGAACGGAGGGACTGACTGATGCTCCCAGGGTTTGTCACTGACCCTGGTTGTGGCCCCGTCGCTCCTCGTCTGGGGTCGTTCTCAGGCAGTGTTTGGCCTGAGCCTATGGGCTGATGGCTGGAAGGTGCCCTGCCCTCCAGCTGAGCACCGTGGGCCTTCCTGACGCCTGGCCTCTCCCCCAGGTGGGTGGAGGTGATCGAGAAGGCCAGCAGCTCCCCTGGGAGGCCCCCGAGCCTTGCACGGGAGTACGCGCAACGCTCCTCCAGCCCACAGGGGCCATCAGGGGGACGGGAGAACGAAGCTCATCCTACCGAGGACATGCCGCAGAATCTCGGGGTGTGAGGTGGCCGATGAACCAAGTCCTCCCAGAGGACAGGAGGCAGCTGCGGCCTCACCCTGTCGGGTCGGCGACAGTGCAGGTGGGCCTCACAGTGACATCGGGGGGTTCTGTCCCTCCCAAGAGCCAGTACAGGCCCACAGGCCTCAGGGCACCGGGAAGGACGTGCAGGTCTCAAACTTGGTGCTGTGGGCATCAGACCACGTCCAGGCTCGCCCTGTCCTCCCCTCCCCAGAGCAGGGCCCTGCTGGGGACAGGCCTGGAACAGGCTTGGGGCAGACGGCCCCACACCCCCACCTTCTGTCCCTGGGAGGGCCGAGGGCCCATCTGTCTGGATGACCAAATGGCAGTGCCCGGGGCCTGGCCTGTGGGTCACTGCTGAGCAAGAGTCTAGGGGGCGAGGTCCCCGTATTTATTGCTCCCATGTTTCTTCCAATGGGAAGCAGACGTAAGACCCCTTTGTTCACATGTGTCTAGTTAAAAATAAACCACATCGCCCCACCCACCTGTGTGCTCTTCTCTGCCTGTGACACGGACTCGGGCCGGAGACTGCCACCAGGAGACCAGGGACAGGAACACGCCTGGCCCGGGTCCCCACACACCTGCACATTTCCAATTCAGGTCTTTATTGAAAGTGGCCGGGGCCTCTCAACGTTCTATGAAAACTAACAACCTCAGAATACTTAAGGAAACAAGCTCACTTTTCTTAAAAAACAAAACGTTCTGGATGACACAAATACTCATGAGCAGACACAGTACCTGATCTGACACCACAAGGCGAAATCTATGACCATCTTGGGCCAACGTGAGGACAGCAGGCGGGATGAGGAGGACCCGGCTGGGGTGCTCCTCTGGGGGCTGCCCTGTGCTCCACTCCGGCCTCGTGGGAAAGCAGCAGAGCTGCCCCGACACTGCTCTGCCCCTTGGTCTGGGCAGCCCAGTGAGTCCACAGAGGGGCCGGGCCCAGCTCCCAAGGGACGCTGAGGAGACTGGGCCATGTGGCTGTGTGGTCCTTTGGGGGCTCTGCCGCCAGGCATCGCTTCAGAAGGGCCAGAAGGGGGAGGTGGAAGCGGGCGTATAGGACAGCACACTGCAGGGAAAGGGACCGTGGCCCAGGCTCTGACGGCTCGCAGGCCTCCCGGGTCAGCACAGTTCTCAGGACGAAGACGCGGGCCCCGTCCCCACTCTGTGAGCAGCAGTTTCAGCGAGTCGACGTCAGGTGGTTTCTGCCGTGTGAAAACCTGCAGAGGGAGGCCCCCGTCGCTGCTCTGGCTCTGCCATAGCCAGGCCGCCCGGGTGGCAGCCGTGGCAAGCAGCACTGGGGGAGTCCACAGGGTCCCCGACACACTGGTGTCAGGAGCCACACGGGAAGGACTCGGGCAGCTCTTGGAAACCACCAGGCAGAGGTCAGCTATGCCAAATGGCCAGAGCTCCGTCGCACAGCCCAGACCCCACAGGGGTGGCCCTCACCTCTGCACGCGCTCCACCAGGTGCACCATCAGCGTGTCGGAGATGCCGGGGCAGGCCTCCTCGGCCAGGCTGAAGGCGTTCTCCAGCTCCTCCAGCGCCCCCACGCGCCCGCCGCTCTGCTTGTACTTCTCTCTGAGCTGCAAAGACAGCGCGTGCCCATTGGCCCCACGGTCTCCTCTGCCGGCGCACACCCAGACAGAAGCCGCGCTGCAGGCTTCGGGCCTGTTCCCGTGAACTGAACTAGCATCGCTCGACGCAGCACAACCGCCCCGGTGGCCCTGTCACCAGAGCCCCTCCCCACCGCGCTCTGGGGCTCGGTCCTCAGGAGGCCAGATGGCTTCCTCCCAGCTGAGGGTCACAGAAGCGGATGAATGGGCTCAGCCAGACCTGAAAACAGCCACCCAGACACGCCAGAGCGCCCTGCACGACCTGTCCACTCGTACCCCAGGGCTCTGCCACACCAGCAGGCCGCCCAGATCCGGCCCCAGGCAGCCGCATCCTGCTTGGGCCTCAGGCGGGCTGGGGTCGCCCACCCTCTCACCAGCACCATCCACGCTCCCTTCCTGGGCTCCAGGTGCTGCCTGGCCCCTGCGGGGGACGGAGGCCCCTGGAGAGCAGACCTGGCCTGACCCCCTGCCCAAGCCCCAGGTCCAGCATGGGCTCCCATCTGCGTGGCATTTCTGGGGATGATGCAAGATGCCCACCAGGTGACACTGACACAGGGTCACATGGCCACTGACCCCAACACCAAGAACTAAACCTCCTCTCCACGCTGGTGCCATCCAGTGTGTCTGCGCTTTAAGGAAAGACTCGTAGGAGATCAGTTCTCATGCAAAGCCAGCCTGGGCACCAGAGGACCTCGGCAGGTCTGGGAACAGAAAGGATGGCGCCAGGACAGTTCACCCCCTCCGAGGGTCTGGCCCTTCACTCAGAAAGTTGCCCCAAGTCTAAACCACCATCAGCTACAAGAGACCAGCTGGCTGAACGGAAGCCTGTGCCCAGTGCTGGCAGGGCCTGTGCTGCCACCGAGGGGGGCACCAGCCTCCTGCCCCCAGGCCCAGCCCCACCTCACCTCTCCGAAGACGGGCCGGACCAGTGTGGACAGGCACTGGGACCGCGGCTGCCTCTTGACAGGCTCCACAGGCTGCGAAGGGGAAGCCGAGGCTGAGTGAAGGGCAGGTTTCTGGTGTCCTCGAAAGGACGAGGCACATGCCCAGTGACAGCTCCAAAACCACCAGGCAGCCTGGGCCTAATGGCCCATGACCCCCACCCACACCCCAGTCCGTTCTCCCCACAAAGTTGGCTCTGAACATGCCTTCCCCGTACATGCCGGAGTTTAGGGTGTCCACACCTGGCCCATGCTCAGCACCACTCTGGGCTTCGGACACCGGTGGACAAAACTGGGCCCAGGCAAAGGGCCCCGCACCCGGCCCACCCTGCCGCCCATGGGAAGTCGAGATGGGGCTGGTGCGCGTGGAACAGTCCCCTCCGGGACTGGGCCAGGGACAGACCTTCTGTGAGCCGTGCAGGGCCGTGCCCTTGTGCAGCTTGCTGTGTGGACTCGGCCGGATGGTGGGGGGGAACGTCCAGATGGGGCCCTGCTCCCCGTCCTCAGCCTCGCCGTCACTGAAGAGGATGACGAGTCACAAGAGCCTCGGGAACCCCCTGCCCCTCATTCCTTTCTGAGGTACCTCACGGCCGGGAGGGAGACCCGAGCGCGGGGTGGGCTCCGCCAGGCCGCAGAACCCGGGGCACACAGTGGGCCCTGCCCAACCGCACACCTGGCGCCCAAAACCCCTGCCTCTGGAGTGGGGACCACAGCCTCGTCATGGCCCAGAGCTGTCACGAGGACGGGCAAGGCCTACATGTCAGAGTCCTCAGAGCTGGACTCCTCGCCGTGCCCCTCAGACTTCCAGCGCTTGTAGCGATCTATGAGCTCCGTGAGGAAGGAGGTCTTCTTGGTGTAGCGCGTGATGAACTTGTGCTTGAGGAGCTCCTTGGCAGTGGGCCGCTGCCAGGGGACAGACACCAGTCACGAGGCACAGCCCAGCCATGCCCGCAGGGCAGACACAGGCAGGCTGGGGCGGCGGGCCACGGCTGGGACCTAGCTGCCCACCCCACGCTTCCCCCAGCCCCGGCCTTACGAAGCGGGGGTCCTTGTTGAGGCAGGCCTCCACGAACTCCTTGAAGGGCTTGCTGTGGTGGCCCTCCAGCGTCGGCGGGCTGTTCTTGGGAATCAGGAACAGCACACGCATGGGGTGCAGGTCGGAGTTTGGAGGCTCCCCCTTGGCCAGCTCGATGGCCGTGATCCCCAGGGACCAGATGTCAGCCTGGACGGATGTAGAGACTGTCGCTGCCCAGCAGCACCCGAGCCAACCACGGCCCCGCCACACCTGCCCACCTGCCGCACCCACCTTGAAGTCATAGGCCGACTGCTTGATGACCTCAGGCGCCATCCAGAAGGGGGTGCCCACGAAGGTGTTCCTCTTGATCTGCGTGTCTGTGAGCTGCCCGGCCACCCCGAAGTCTGCCAGCTTCACGTCGCCCTGCTCCGAGAGCAGCACGTTGGCAGCTGCTTGACACAGGACAGGCAGGCGTCACCCTCGGCTCCACGGGGGGCCCACTCTGGGCAGCCCTGCATGCAGCTGCCTGAGAGGTGCCAGGGTGGTGTCCACCCGCCTCCTGGGGACACCAGCAGCGATATCTTTGGGACCTCAGCTTTCCTTGACACTCTTGAACCCAGGGCCACTGAGTCGCCGCAGCCTGTGTGCCAGGAGTGCTCTCCCTGCTTTGCCTTTTACTACCAATCCCAACAGCAGAGCAATTTCCCTAACGGAAAGGTGGCCCTGACCACGGACATGGCCAACATGGGCCAGAAGTCCCTTGCTGTGCCAGGCTCATCCCCACCTACAGTGGCGACACCCAGCCCATGTGCACACGGCAGGGTCGTCAAGCCTACACCTGACACCCCAGGCAAGAGCAGTTACGGCTTCAGTCCGAGCCCTTCCTGCTCTAGGTGCAGTCGGTTTCTGTAGCGTGTGGGGAAATTCAGTTACCGGCAGCATCTTCAGGAAACAGGGCAAGACAGAACCACTGACTCCGGGTAGCCGCAGGGCTCCCCCACCCCAGACCTCACTACCAGCCACTCAGCCCTGACAGGCCTGGCCGTTCCAGGGTCAGTGGGGCTCAGGACAGGGGCCGTGCCCACCCCGGCAGGACCTTTGATGTCCCGGTGGATCTTGCGTTCCGAGTGCAGATAATCCAGCCCTTTCAGAATCTCCCGCAGGATGGTGGCGATGTAGGTCTCCTCCAGGGGGCCCGGTTTAAGCTG
Organism: Avahi laniger; assembly: GCA_963575035.1. Lineage (NCBI taxonomy): Eukaryota > Metazoa > Chordata > Mammalia > Primates > Indriidae > Avahi > Avahi laniger. The sequence continues at coordinate 14,755 of CAUYSK010030401.1, forward strand.
CAAGGGAAGGTGGGACAGCGGCCTCAGCTCCAGCCCACCCCCAAGCCTGGGGCTCTGTGTGCCCTGAACTACTCTGGAAACAGAACTAAGCTGCAGATGCCAGGTCGGCTAGGGATGGGGGTAGTGGTGTTCCCCAGCCCGTCTGTGGGGCACAGACCAGCACCCCTTTGAGCACCAATAGGCAGAGCTGTGAAGAGCAGCTTGCATTTGGGAAGTGATTCCTAACTAACACCCACGCTGAGACACCAAAGGAGAGGTGGCCTGAGGGAGTCCTGGGATGTCACATGACCCCCCACAGCAAGGTGTGTACTGCCACCGCCGTGGCCGACAACTCACCAGGTCCAATGCGGAGCCGCCACCCAGGTACTCCATGATAATCCACAGCTTGGTGCTCTGGAACCAGAGAAACCCGTCAGCACTCAGCAGTGAGCACTCAGCAGTGAGCGCAGGGTACCTGCCCAGGTATGGGAGTCACGGGCCAGCCCCTCCCAACCCCCAGCAGGGAGGAGTCAGCCAGGGCTCAGCCACATGGGGCCCAGTAGGCCTGTCCCCAGCTCCCCTCCCGCCACACCCCTGCTATGGGCACTTGGCGGATAGACCCACGGCGGGGGCTGAGTCCACTTCACCAATAAATACCCATCAAAAACCAAGCTTTTGACCCAGTCCCACAGGCCCTGGGCAGGCCCCTGTGGTGACCACTGCCAGCAGGGTCTTGGGGCTCCACCTGCAGAGGTCCCCCGAGTGCTGTGAGCAGGGCCTTGCAGCCATCCACAGGGACTGCCCTGGCCACGGGAGGCACTGCAGGCAGGCGAATGGGTCACTGCAGCCAGCTCAGAGCTGACCGACCCTCACGGACCCCGCTCACGCCCTGCCTGCCAGGGCTGCTGCTCCACCACGAAGCTGAGTCCGTGCTGGACTGTCAGGGCCCCTTGCCCTTCCAGACCAGGGACCCCTCGCGCCCGGTGGCACCCTGCTCCTCCCCACCACTCTGCCCAGCGTGGGTCCTCAGGCACATCACTGTGTCCCTCTGGAGATGCAGGAGACAGCCTGACACAGGGCAAGCAGGCCCCCACCTCCCCACAGGCACCTTCAGGTAGGAGCCGAAGTAGCGGGTGATGTAGGGGCTGTCGCACTGGCTGAGCACGGTGATCTCTTGCTGGATGTCCTCGATCTCGTCCTCGGCCTCCTCCAGGTCAATGATCTTGATGGCCACCACCTCCTTGGTGTGGTTGTCGATGCCCTTGTACACCTCCCCAAACGAGCCCTTGCCGATGCGGTCAAGCTTGGTGAAGAGCTCTTCGGGGTCCACTCGCGAGTGCTGCAGAGCAGACGGGACAGAGGGCAGGCAGCACCCGGTCAGGACCGGTGCTGGACAGCACAGGCTGCCCTGCGGGGGTGGGGGCGACCCACCGCAAAGAGGAGCCCAGGGAGTGCATGCGACTCCTTCTGGTTTCTTTCTGAGCCGCTCTTTGCTCGGAATACCTGAACTTAACTCTCCACGCAAGGGAGAACGTCCCCAGAGTCCGAAGAAGCCGGGGGTTCCGGGTGACTCAGCAAACCCTGACTTACACCACGCGCCTCGGGCAATGACAAAGTAGTGACACTGTCCCATCAGCTGCTAAAGACGCACCCCCCAGTGCAAGACATTAATAACAGGCTAATGCCCCTGGGAGTGGAGGGTGTTTAGGAACTTATTTTTCTATAAACCTGGAACTGCTCTAATAAACTCTATTACAAACAAAAAACCCAGCATCTGCCAACCAAGTTTTCCTGCACTCCCGAAAGCCACACCCCTCAGAAAGGGCTTCCCTCACCCCCAAATCAGTTCTCCCGACGGCCACACTCTCGCCCCAGCACTGAGTTGAAACTGATGCATTCTCAGACACAGAAAGCTGTCCCACAGGGGCCTCAGTTTTAAACAAACAAGGCCGACAGGTGGCTGTGCCACTGGTGTGGAAGGCACGCATGGCCACAGCACAGTGGGCCCCAGTGGCAGGACGAAGCTGGCAGGAGCTGTGTCCTCGGGCCTCGACCCACACTGCTGACTTTGGGCAGCCCTCTCAGCACTGCCCAAAGTAGGGCTGCCTCAGGGTACCAGGGCTGAGAGGTTCCCAGGCTTCTGGCAACACTGGAGCACGATCCCAGGAAAGAGGCCCCTGGGCATCCCCTGTCCACAAGAACACCGTGCTCCCCACTCAAAGCACCGACCAATCACGTTCTCAGAAATGCCAGGGGGGCCCGCACAGGCCCAGGGTGACAAAGGGCAGAGAGAGCCAGCACACACCAGGCCCACCCTGAGCAGGGCCTGTGCTAGGGCTGAGGGCAGGAGCCCCACATCTGTCCAGACACGGGCAGAGTTTTCCAAGCCCTGCTGGGTCTCACCTCCACTTCCTCCCAGGAAGTGCTTCCCGACAAAGAGGCTGCCCCCGTGACAGCGTCTTGATGCCAATGTAACATAGCCAGGCACAGAGGCTGGGGCCAACTGGACGTCGTTTCAGCCAGTGACTACACTTCAGTCTGAAACTGCCAATTAGCTGCTTTCCAGGGTTTGTGACCAGGAGGGAGGACGGCACACAGACAGCTGCCCAACCGCCTTCTGAGCGCCAGGCCTCGAGGTGACAGGAACTTTGGAGGAGAGCCTCGCAGAGCCTGCCCTGGCAGAGGACAAGGGCACCATCTCAACGGAGGCCACCTGATCCTTCCACACAAGGCTGGCTTGGCAAGGCCCGGGGGGTGTGGCCGGCCTCCGGGCAGCAGCCAGAGCAGGTCGGCTGCAGCGTCCACACATACCCTGGCTGAGCCCAGAGGTTCGGCCAGGTAAGGACAAGGCAGCCAGTTCAGCCAAAAGTGACCCTTCTCACTCCCTCACCAGAGCTGGCAGCCCAGTCCTAAAGCTTGTGGAGGAGACAGCAAGGGGTGCTTAGGGCCCCCCAAAGCCAAGGTAGAGGGACTTGGCCGGAGAGCGCCGACTACTGCCTTGGGTCCCTCAGGCCTCGCTAGCCAAGGTGAGCTGCAACTGCCCAAAGCCTCCCCACTCCTGCAGACCTTGCATCCTAACGAAGTCACACCTGCTCAACTGTTTGCAGGCTGGGGACAGTGGCACAGACAAGAAGATCAGAACCCCCCTCACTCCCGAAGGGAAAGCCAACCCGCCAGGTGCCCTCTCGTCACGAGCACACCAGTCTGCAGGCCGAGACTGGCAAGCGGGCTTCGTTAAAACATCACCTCCTGCCATGGGGCACCTTCTCCACTTCCCAGTGGGGGACCAGCCCCTGCTCCGTCCCATCCATGATCAGGGCTAAGCAGCAGCCTGCTTCTGCCCGCCCCTCCTCCATCAAGCCCAGCGGTCGTACCCAACCCTCCTGCCGTTTGCTCGGCCCGCCAACCTTACCTGGCACCCTGGGATGGCCCCCTACCCACCTTGAGCCGGCAGGCCTGGCCTTGGCCCCAACCCCACCCCGGTACAGCCCCAGGAGACACCTCAAAGGGGCCATCTTGGTGACTCCAGGCCTGGTGCCCTGAGCATATGTCTTCCTGTTACTCTGAGGACAAAGTCCTCTGCCTTCTAAGGTCGCCTAAAAGAGGGCCTAGGGCAGGCGGGGCCACGGCCCGGCAGCATCACCCAGCACCTCTGTCCTGTCAACTCTCAGGGGTCCCCTTCCCATGCCTCAAGCCTCTGCCAATGACATGTCCTCCCACCCGCTGCTCTCCACGCAGGGCCCGGAGCCAGGCCAGTTCCACCGCGACAGCCCACGAAGGGAAACCCCCAGGCAGGCACTCAGACTTCCACTGCCTCAGAGCAAGAGAACACAACAGACCCCTAAGCCAGAGTCTGGGCTCGGCAGGGAGGGTGGGACCCAAATCCCAAGCTCTTTGGGTGCCCACCACCGTGGGTCAGCCTGAGCAGAAACGGTATGACAGGAACCCTTCTTGCTGTGATCCTGACCCTACGATAACCACGTGAGGACAACCCCACCTTGGTGATGTTAATTTAAGTGGATTTCTAGTCTGGGGGACCTCAGGCTCCTCTTTAGCACAGCAGAGGTGCTCCGATCACTCATACTGCTTGACTGGCTCTGACAGTCAAGACCCCTGTTCTCCAAAGCCCTTGGGCTGCCAGATCTGGGGCCTCCACTTGCCACCACATTGGCCATCAGTCACCCTATGAAACCAGGGTAGCAACCCAGTGCACACAGCCAAGATGCCCCAGCCGCCATCCAACAGGGAGCAGCTGAGCACCGACACGCTGCTGCAGCCCCCCAGCCAGGCGGAGGGGAGAAGTCTCTGGCAGGAGCACAGGCTGCAGGGCAGCACCCCCATTATCCCACAGAGGGACTGCCCGGCAGGGCCACAGGACACCCTGGCAACCATCTCAGGTGTAAACAACAGCCCTACTGGGTTTCCTGATACTGTCCAAAGTCGAGTCTCTCGTAGTGCAAGCTGGACAAAGGGGCCCCTAAACGAAAAGGGTACATCTTACCTTTGGGTCCCTTCCCCAGCATCCCTGCACTCCCTCCCCTGGGGCCTATCAGACCAAGAACCGTCAACACACAGTGACAGCACAGCTCACGGCTCTGATTTCTCATCTTGTGACTCACAGGAGCTATTCCTGCAGTTCTTATAAGCTGGAGGCAGACTTTTCTCCCAGTACCTTAGTCATATAATTCACCAGACACGAAACGTCAAAAACAAATAAAAAAAAATCTGTTAGCTTAAGTCAGCGTCAGTCAGCAAGCCCCAGTTCCCATCTGTGACTGTAGCTGGTCCAGGATGCCCTGCCCAACAGCTGCATGCGGTGTTCCGGGTTTCCAGGCTGGTCTGGCTTCCTCTAAGGAGCCCTGACTCCAGTTCCTGCCCCCGTGCAGACGGCCCTGCTTCCTGCCCTTCGGCACACCCAGCTCTCGAGAATTCAGGCCACAGGAGTGAGCAGGGAGGGCTACTCCGTCCTGAGAGGTGAGTTCGACACCTTGCAGCAGTTGGCCCAAAGCCCATCCCCGGCCAAGGCTAAGGAGTGCAAAACCACCGGTCAGGAGGCAGGAAAACCTAGCGGCCAGTGCTTGCTCTACTTCTCCACCATCTTCGGATCACGTTAGCTTTGGAATACAAAAGCGAAGCCACTCAGCCCGGGGGCTGGCTGCCCTCGCCCTCCTGCCTCCTGCCCTCCTGCCCAGGCGGCCGGTGCCCGCTCCAGGGAAACACCAACAGGGCCCGCTGTACTGGGTCCCGCCGAGCTGGCCGGTTAACACACAAGGCCAGGACTTCAAGGTGGCTCCGTGTTGGCTGTTACAAGAGCCAGTTAACCAAAAAAGACAGACATTCATAACTAGAATCTTCCAGGTGCAGCTCCTAGCCCGGGTTAAACAGGTTCTGCAGAGCAGCCTTCTCTACCTCCCCTCGCCAGAAGCGAACACACACTCACTCCGGTCCCGCTACAGCCTCCGCACCTGCCCAGCACGGCCCAGGCCTCCTGTGCACCTGACCTTCCCGGTCCCTTCCATGCCAGATCCAGGTTCCCGCAGGATGCCCTCGAGGGGCCCAGCCCTGCCGACTCTGTCCCCGAGTAAGGTGTCCCTTCACGTCCCTTCCCTGACCTCGCACAAAGAAAGCCGCCCTGCGGCTCCGTTTTCAGAAGCCCGTGAGTTTCGGCCACACAAAAGGCCACGAGCACGAGGCCCTCACCCTGCCCCGCCGCTCCTTCCCTCGCCCCACGCCCCTCCACGCGGGAGCACCGCCCTGCTCCGGGCCGGCTCGGGGCGCGCACGCGCGGGCGAACGGCGAGCCTCACCTGGGTGGCGAATCCCCTGAGGTGAGCCATGGCCGCGCCGCCCTCGCACCATCCGTCCGCGGCCCGGGAGGCGCCGAGGTCCCGCGAGAGGCTCGGAACCGGCCCGCTCGCGTCAGTCCACTGTGAGGGACGGCAGGCCCGCTCGCCGCCCGTTCGGCCACCGGGGGCCGAGCTCCGGGACGGCGGGCTGGGGACGGGAGGCCCCGGGAGACCCCTGCGCCGCCGCCCCCCACCTGCGCCCGCCGCCCGGGCCCCTTGGGCCCGCTTCCTCCCGGGCCCGCCCTAACCGCCCCGGCGCGGCCCGCCCGGCAGCGCGCCCACCTCCGCGGGGCTCCATCCCGGCCTCCCCCGGCCCGCTCCGCAGCGCCCGCGAAGGCTCCCACCCGCAGCCTCCGTTCGCCCGGGGACGCCCGGGCCTTCCAGCCCGCGGAGCGGCGGCGGCGGCGAGGGCGGGCGCGGCTTCGTGGCCCCGCGCGCGGTTCTCTGGGACACCGAGTGCCGCCCCACCCCGCGCGGGACGCCGCCGGCGCTGGACTACAAGTCCCGGCGGGCCTCGCGGCAGGCGGGCGGGGTAATGGCTCGCATGCGCGCCGCGGGGCTCTCCGGGACGCGGAGCCCGGCTTCCCGAGAGGCTGGGATGATGTCTCCTGCGTCCCCTCGGCGCCTCGCTGCCTGACCCCGCAGCGTCCTCCCAGCCAGACTGTGAGATGCCCCCAGTCTGGCCACGCCGTGACCCTCTGTCCGCAGTGGGCCCGCCCCGGTCACACGTACGGGCCGTCAGGCCTTGGAGAAGCCGCCGGCACGGCCCGTTAGCCTGTCCTGCCTCGGTTTCCTCATCTGTAAAGGGGCAGTAATGAGACCTCCTGCGCTCACGGTGCCGGGACCCACCTGGGCTGGCGCGCAGGACGCTCCCGGCACTGACGCTCGTGTCGCTGGCCGCAGGGAGGTCAGGGAGGGACAGGGGTGTGACTCCACGGGCAGGGCAGGGCTCCCGCACGTCCTCCACTCTGCGCGCACCCTGAGGCCCTCGGTGTCCGTGAGGACCCAGCACGCCTGCCCCACTCCCTGCCCTCAACAGGACTCTGGCCTTTCTACTCTCTGGTGCGTATTTTCTCGTGCACTGCCCTGAGCCCTCCGAGAAGCTAGGCTTCCCAGGCCGTGCCCCCATCTCATCGCCCCGACACTCTGCATGGCTTGGTTTTGTGTGTTTGTCTCCCCAGGAGAAGGTGGGCTTCCTGCAAGCAGGGCTGTGCCCCTGCCATGCCAGCACGTGGCAGGCACTCACTGATGTTCGCTGAGTGAACATGTGAACGCGTGAAGGTAATGCAGGCACTTAATGTACATGAATATTAATAAATGCCTACTGCATCTCTGCTGTTCATGTGATCAGAAATCTCTATACTTCTTTAAAGTACCTGGAAGAATTCTGCAGCCTTTGTCTGTTCACCGCTGATTATCTGTTCACTGCTGTCTTGCCAAACTGCTGTCTTGACTTGAACTTCTCCACATCCTTTCCTGCACTGACCTTCCAGCCTTCCCATCCTGGTTCTCATATTTTCTGTTTCTTTTTTTGTTCTTCTATACTTCCATTATTCTTCAGTTTTATCTTTAAACTTTTATGTAAAATTTTTGTCTTCAATTCTGCTTTGTTTTTGGTTTGTTTGTTTGAGACAGGGTCTCACTCTGTCATCTGGGGCTGGAATGCCATGGTGTCATTGATCATAGCTCACCGCAACCTCAAACTCCTGAGCTCAAGCGATCCTCCTGTCTCAGCCTCCCAAGTAGCGGAGACCACAGGCACTCACCATGACATGTGGCTAATTTTTCTATTTTTTGTAGAGATGGGGTCTCGATCAAGCTCCTAGCTTCAAGTGATCCTCCTGTCTCAGCCTCCCAAAGTGCTAGGATGATAGGCATAAGCCTTTGCACCTGGCCTCAATTCTGTTTTTAATTTCCATGCCATTTTGGTTTTTCTCTGGTTCCTCAGTTTCTTCCTTGGGAATATACAGATAATAGTACTTTCTTTGTGGGTTGTGAAAAGGACGAAGTGTGTGCAGAGCCTGTTCCCTGGCAGGCGCTCAGAAAGCCACTGTTTCTATTATTGGCATGGCTAGCCTTGGCTGGGAACAGGGCATTCTCATGATTGAACCCTGACTTTGGGCTGCCCTGGGCAGGTCACCCTCATGTGCAGTCACTCGGTGACTACAAAAGCCCTCCAAGGCAGGCAGGGGTAATTAGCTGCATTTTACTGATGGGGAAACAGGTTCAGAGAGGTAGAGGGACATGCCAAAGGCAACAGTCATTAGAAAATGGCAAAGCCAGGCCTCCTGCGCCCAGTTTGTACTATGCCACAGAGGACCCAGGTGAGTCACATGTGCAAAGGTGAGACTCTAAGTAGTTAAGAGAAGCTGAGTTGGACTTTGTATCAGCCTGGGTCAGGAATAAGTCAGCCAAGCCCTAGAGCACTGTAGCTCACCTAAGCCACCTGCTTGTTTGACAGAAGAGGAAATGAAGCCCAGAAAGGGGACAACATAGCACCATCTGGATTAGAACTGGGTTCCATTCTGGTCTAAAATGATAGATTGGGCACCTGAGCTGGTTCCCCTCTCCCTACCGGTAACTTGTAGGGAGCGAGAGAGGAAGGGCTAGGCCAGCAGGTGAGAGAGTGCCATAATGTCCTGAGGCAAAGCTTGGTAACAATGAAGCATGGGCAGGAAGCCTTAGCCTCGAGCTCCCTTTTGGAGCCCTGGAAAGGTGAGGGGCCAAGGTGAGGGCTGGTGGGGACACAGGGCAGAGTCTCCCATCCCTCCATCCCCTCAAACACACACGGATATCACAGCAGCCAGGGTCCCCCAGCATATAAATCATTGGAGAGTCACCTGTAGAGTACTGAATGTTCCAGAAAAAGACCCCTCTGTAGGGTTGGCTTTAGGCCGGCCTAACAATAGGCTTCCTACCCAGTTTTTCTACAGCAAAGCCCAGCATGTGACAAGTCCCACTCCTGAATGCAAACTCCCTATTAGCTTCCTGTCACCTCTTTCTTAGATTTAAATAGACTGCTAAGGATCATTAGGTATTTGGGAAGACTTCCAACAGGAACAAAAATTTAAAAAATGACCTGAGAAGAGACAGGATAGAAACGAAGAGCATCCAACCCTGTCTTAGAAGATTCAGAGGGACTGGAGAATATCCTCCACTCGTAAAACAGTAACGATGGTTCAAGAAAAAGCCCAAGAAAAAGCTTTCAGGAGATAAAATTATGATAGATTAAAATTATTTTAAGTTAAATGCTCTTGGAATGCTCACTTTCGAAGAAGCCAACCTAAGAGAGAGACGCGGGTGAAGATGCGCAAGCGGCCCTGAGCTGCGCAGCCTCCCCCGGCAGCAGACCAGCTGCTGTGTCTGTGTAGCTACATGAAGAGCCTCTCAGCTGGACCCAGTCAACCCACAGAACCAGGGAAGATGAAAATCATTTGCTTTAAGAAAGGTTTAGCTGGAAGATAAGGAACTCAGGAAATAAGTAAGAAAAGATAAAAAGCTTAGAAGTTCAAGTCCAGTATCAAACTAATGGGAATTCCAGAGGGGCAGAAAGCACTAAAAAAATCTTACATTTCCCGGAGTCGCAGTGTCCTGATCTCTGGGTAAAAGGGTGCACCGAGCGCCCTGCAGGGTGAAAAGCGAAGGACCCGCAGCAGGACACATTGTTTCGACACACCAGGAGAGCAGAGACCAGCGGAAGACCCTAAAAGTTTCCCAAGAGGAAAATACAAAACTCTCCTCCAGGACTGAGCATGAGAGGGCGTCACTTCTCTCCTGCAGCACCGGGTGTTAGAAGACGGTGGAGAAAATACATCTGAAGTTTGGAGGTAAACAGAATGGTTACCGAGTGCAAGGATACAGTGCGTACGTTTTCAGATTTGCAGTGCTTGGGGAAAAAGAAAGCTCACAGACAAAAATATCAGTTACCTATTGCTGCATAACAAATGACTCCAAAACTCAGTGGCCAAAAACAACGATAAATTATTTTGCTCATGAATCTGCAATGTGGACAGATCTTGATGGGGACAGCTCACTTCTCCACGTGGTGTCAGGGCAGCTCATCCAGGGGCTGGAGGATCCACTTTCAAGGTGACTCACGCATGTGACTGTCACGTCGATGCTGGCTGAGGCTGGGGGCCCATGCAGGGGCCTCAGTTCCTCTCCACGGCTGCTTGAGCTTCCTCACGGCATGGTGGAGAGGGCGGGGGCTGAGGAGGTTGCATTAGTCTGCTCAGGGTGCCGTGACAAACACCAGCCTGGGTGGCTTTGACAAGAGAAACGTCTCACGGTTCTGAAGGCTGGGAGTCCAAGATACAGTGCAGGTGGATTCGATTCCCATGAGGCCCTCTTCCTCGTGTGCAGATGGTGCCTTCTCACTGTCCCCACGTGGGGGACAGTGCCCTTGTGCAGAGAGGTGTCTCCTCGTAAGGGTCAGGGCTCCACCCACATGACTTCCTCCTTGAAGGCCCTGTCCCCAGATACCGTCACACCGAGAGTTAGGGCTTCCACGTACGGACAGGAGGAGGTGGGCGGCACAGTTCAGTCTATGGCGGGGATTCGAAGGACTCGCGTTCTACGAACGCGGTGAAGCACCTGCCGCTGGAGGGTGCGTGGCGTCCTGGCTGCTGTGCTCACAGCCCACCCAGACTTAATGGGGGAAAGCCCCCAAATCACAAATCACACTGTGAGAAGGGCCTGGGGGAGCCCAGGGGGTGTCGAGGCCGTCTTTGGAAAGTCTGATGTGCTGCGGTGAGGAGCCGTCATCACAGTTATCGCAGCTCAGGACAGAATAATGTCTTAGTCATAATCATGTAAACCCCAAATGTGGATTGTTAACGTTTAGAATTATCCCACAGATAGACCATGAAAGGTTTACATGTGATTCCAGAACAGAACATAAAGATTTTCCACCTGAACCATGTACAAGTAAGGAAGAATATAGGAAAATGGCGTCTAGAAGGAGGAGAGGAGAAAGAAAAGTCCCACTTAGGTTTCAGGTTCAGAAAACGTCAAAATCACTTTTACTTTTATTAATAAACCACGTAGTGCAAATACGGCAATATGGACTGCTGCCCTGATCACAAAAACCGAGGTTTTTATGGTGTGGGAGAATAGCATGTCAGGACGCTTTCTTTTGTGGGTACAGAATACTTAAAGTCTCTAAGTCTACAGCGCGTTTATTCACATCTACAATAATTAAGAGTGGGTACAATTTATAAACCATTACTTCCATTTGTACTCGCCATGTTTTGTTTTTCACCACATTTGGAAAAGTATCAACTGAAACTTTCCAGCATTGAAGACATGATGTTTCACATTGAAAATGCCCTCCACGTACCAAAAGCATAAGTAAAAATAAACCCACATCCAAACTCAACATAGTAAAACTACACAACATCAAGGATACAGAAACTATGTTATATAATGTAATAAGCAGAGAGAAAACCAGATTATCTATAAAAGAACAATAATCAAATTGACGGCAGATATTTCATCAGGAACTATAGGAGCAAGAAAATAGTGAAGTGATATCATTTAGGTGCTGGGAGGAAATAACTGCTAACTTAGAATTTTATAAATTTCTGAGATATCATTTAGGAGTAAAGGCAAAAGGGCCGGGTGTGTGGTGACTTCCCTTGTCCTGACTATCTCGGCCTACCGGAGTGCTGGGACTGTAGGCATGAGCCACCACACCCGGCCCTTTGAAAACTTCTGAAGCTCTACAGTTTTCAGTTTTGATGAAATCTAATTTATCTACTTTTTCTTTGGTCTCTGTGCTTTTGGTGCTAGATCCAATAAACCATTTCATACTTTTAGGTCTGACGTTCAGGTTTATGATCCATTGTGAGTTCCCTGGGTCTGACTTCATTCTTTTGCATGTAGATATCCAGTTGTCCTGGCATCATTTGTTGAAAACATCATCCTTTCCCAACTGGATTGTCCTGGCACACCTGGTCAAGAGTCAACCGACCGTAATTCATTTCTGGACTCTGAATCCAATTTCACTAATTGATACGTCTGTCCTTATGCCGGTACCAGACTGTCTTTATCACTGTAGCTTTGTAGTAAGTTCTGAAATCGGGAAGTGTGAGTCCTCTATCTTCTTTTTAAAGATTGTTTTGACTATTCTTGTTCCCTTGCATTTCCATATGAATTTTAATATTAGCTTGTGAATTTTTGCAAAAAGGCACCTAGCATTTTGATAGACATTGCACTGAATTGGCAGCTCAATTTGGGGAGTATTGCCATCTTAACAATGTTAAGTCTTCTGTTTCGTGAACATGAGGTATCTTTTTGTTAATTTAGGTCCTTAATTTTCTCCAACAATAATTTATAAGTTTTCAGTATACAAGTTTTGCACTTTTTTTGTTAAATTTATCCCTAAAGAAGCATTTTGTTCTTTTTGATGCTGTTGTAAATTGAGTTGTTTTTCTTAATTTTATTTTAGAATTGCTCGTTGTTAATGTTTAGAAATACAATAATTTTTGTATTTTTTTCTTTTGAATTTTTTTTTTTTTGAGACAGGATCTCACTCTGTCACCTGGGCTAGAGTGCCGTGGTGTCAGCCTTGCTCACAGCAACTTCAAATTCCTGGGCTCAAGTGATCCTCCTGCCTCAGCCTCCCAAGTAGCTGGGACTCTAGGTGAGTGCCACCACACCTGGCTAATTTTTTCTATTTTTAGTAAAGACGGGGTCTCACTCTTGCTGAGGCTGGTCTTCAACTCCTGAGCTCAAGCCATCCTCACGCCTTGGCCTCCCAGAGTGCTAGGACTACAGGTGTGATCCACTGCACCCAGCCAATTTTTGTATTTTGATCTTTTATCCTGCAATGTGATTAACTCATTTACTACTTATACTTTCTTCGTGTGGCTTCCTTAGGATTTTTTATGTACAAAATGACATCATCTGTAAATAGAGACAGTTTGACTTCTTTTCTGGTTTAGATGCTTTCTTTTTTCTTGCCCAACCGCCCTTGGTAGAAACACCAGTGCAATGTCGAATAGAAGTGGTGAGAGAAGAGAACATCCTCATCAAAGTGAGGTTTTCTGTAGTCAAAAGGTACATTTGCTGACATTCCTGATCGAATCCTACGCTCGTCATGCCTTCCCGTAGGCTCACTTCCCTGCTTGCTCGCAGAACACGCATCTCGATAGTTTTCAGTGGGCATGTGCAGGGAGCCAATTCCCTTAGTGTCTGTGTGTCCTAAAATGTTGTTTTGTCCTAACTTTTGTTTTGAGACGGAGTTCTCACTGTGCCACACAGCCCAGAGTGCATGTCTATTCACAGGTGTGATTACAGCACACCATAGCCTAGAACTCCAGTCCTCAAGAAATCCTCCTGTCTCCGTCTCCCAAGTGGCTGGGAGATCAGGAGTTCAAGACCAGCCTGAGCAAGAGCAGGACCCCATCTCTACATAAAACAGAAAAAATTAGCCAGGCATGGTGGTGGTGCCTGTAGTTCCAGCTACTCAGGAGGCTGAGGCAGGAGGATCACTTGAGCCCAGAAGTTTGAAGTTGCTGTGAGCTATGATCGCACCACTGCACTGTAGCCTGGGTGACAGAGTGAGACTCTGTCTCAAAAAATGTTTTCAAAGGACACCATCAAGAAAGTGAAAAGGCAACCCACAGAATGGGATAAAACACTTACGGATCACATAGCTCATCAGGGACTTGTATCAGGATGTATAAAGAAGTCTTACAACCCAAGGACTTGCATTTGGAATACAGAACTCTTACAACTCAATAGTAAAAAGAGAAATAATCCAATTTAAAAAGGGGCAAAGGATCTGAATAGACATTTCTCCCCAAAGAAGGCATATAAACGGCCAGTAAGCACACAAAAATACGCACAACATCATGAGCCGCCAGAGAAATGTGCATCATAGCCACAGTGAGATACCGATACCCAGCCACCAGCATGGCCGTGACGACAGAGACTGAGCACAGCAAGAATCAGTGGATGTGGAGAATGAGAAGCTTGAACACTGTTGACAGGAAGGCCGAGCGTGGCAGCTGGCTGGGAGGACAGTCCCTCGTGATGCTAGGCATGGAGTCATCACATGACCCACAATTCCCTACATAGGGGAATGCACCCAAGAGAATAGAAAACGTATGTTCACACAAAGACCTGCACATGAATGTTCATAGCAGGATTATTCATGGCAGTTAAAAAGTAGAAGCAGCCGCGTTGATCACCAGGGGATGACGGGAAGGGGGCTGATTCCCACACCACGGGTCGTTCAGCCACGGGGGGCCACGAAGCGCTGAGATGCGCGGCGGCTCGGTGCACCTCGGACCCGGGTGGAGAATGCAGACACAGAGGGCCACGTTTCGTACTATTTCATTTGTGTGAAGTGTCCAGAATAGGCGAATCCATAGAGAAAGAGTGTGATGGTTGGGAGGGGGTGGCGGCGGGGTTGGGGAGCTGCTGATAATGGTTACGAGGCTTCTTTCGGGGGAGATGAGATCGTTCTGAAATCCGGCAATGGAGGTGGTCGCGCAACTCTACGACCATACTAAAAACCACAGAACTGTTCACTTTAAAAGGGTAAATTGTACGGTGTGTAAATTATATGTGTATGAAACAATAGTTTTCAAGATGTTGGCCTCAGACGGAAAGGACAGTGAGCTGAGCGACAGACGACAAAGAGGGCGGCCAGACAACTGTCTCAGAGTCAGAGCTGGGAACCTGGAAACCGAGAGGGCGGGGCGTGGTGGGGGAGAGTCAGCGGAGGGGAGAGCTGCAGAGAGAGGCGGCGAGAGACGGAACTCGCAGGCGTGCAGGGCATCCAGCGCCCAGCAAAGGACTGACAAGCACGTGCCCGTGAAGAACAGGCCGGATGCACACAAAGAGCCTGGAGAGCACAAGAGGTCAGAACAGGGCGTGACCCAGGCTCACTCAGCGCCAGGCAGTGCTTGCCCCCCGAGCCAGAGGGACAGCTCCTAATTCGCAGGGCAGCACATAGAATACTCAGAAAGGTCTTGCCTCAGGAGTGGTGACGTTGCCAAGTGTATCGAATAAAAACAGTTAAATTCAAATTTCAGATAAACAGTAAATAATGGCCAGACACAGTGGATCATGCTTATGATCCCAGCACTTTGGGAGGCTGAGGTGGGGGGATCATTTAAGGCCAGGAGTTCAAGACCAGCCTGGGCAACATAGCAAGATTCCATCTCTAAAAAAAATTTAAAAATTAGCCAGGTGTGCTGGCGTGCTCCTGCAGTCCCAGCTACTCAGGAGGCTGAAGTGGGAGGATCGCCTGAGCCCAGGAGCTCAAGGCTACAGTGAGCTGTGATGGCCCCACTGCACTCCAGCCTGGGTGACAGGGTGAGACTCTCTCTCTCAAAAAAACCAGACAAATGATAATGTCTTAGTGTGGTACGTTCCAAAATTGCATGGGATATACGTATATTAAAATGTTATTTGTTTATCTGAAATTCAAATTTAACTAGTTGCCCTGTATTTTATCTAGCAACCCTAGAGGAATAATTTATCCCCAACCGAAAAGTGCTCTGTTCCTGCCTAACAGGCTTTAGAGCAAACCCTGAGAAGACTCACTGCTGCCAGACATGTTTACAGGAATACAAAAATACCCAGCGCCCAAGGAAGTGAGCAACAGGACGGCAGTAATCTCATCAAAAATTACCAGGCAGGCGAAGAAGCAGGAAAATAGTGCCCTTAAGGAGGAGAAAAATCAACCAATCAAAACCAACTCAGGCCATTCGCCAATGCCTGTTAAACAGAAAGAACGGAAACAGAGAAAGAGCTCAGACCAGCGCGAATGTCGGAATGGACAGGCGAGGATATTAGAGCACTTACTATAATTAAATTCTGCATATTCAGAAAGTTAAGTAAAAACATGGAAAATACAAAAAGACCCACATCCACCTTTCCAGAGATGAGACGAAGCCTCACGCAATGGATCCGCAGCAAAGACACCGCACAAGAAAAGGTTAGTAAACCGAGGCTTGGCAACAGAAATATCCAAAGTGAAACAAAGCGAAAAAATAATTTGCATAAATTAGGAGTGTCAGCGAGCCGTGGGACAATGGAGGACATGTTCACACGGGGTGAGCGCACACGCCCCTGACATAGACCCTCCTTGGGGAAAAGCACCGAAACCGGGCCTTCAGCGCCACTCGTGGCCCCAGGCAGGAGGCTCTTGCCACGTGCTGCCTGGCCCCAAAATTTAGTCCATGGAGGACAGGTGACTTGTCCCAGGTTCCCCAGCAGAGCAGAGCTAAACTCTTAAATTCCCAGACTGCTGCCTCCCCTCCTCCAAACACCGCCTCCATGAAGAGGGATATGTGGGATTAGAGTCGGGGAAACACTGGCTGTGTGACCTTAGGCAAGTTACCTAACCTCTCTGAATTAAAGTTTCTTTATTTCTAAATGAGAACAATAAGCCCTTTTTTGGTTATTGTTGTTTATTTGAAATATGTGGGGGTAAGAATTCAATGAGATGATGAAATAAATCCAGTAAATGCTCAGGAAGAAGGGACTCACTCCACTCCCCCGTCCAGAGTGTCGGTCCTACCAGCACAACTCAGCGAAAGCCACTGGGACAAGAAAGTCCACACGACTCTTGTTTTCCTCCAGCAAACTTTCCCAATTAGTTTTTGAAAAATTTGTAATCGTTTTCCAGCTTCTGTCAGGTCCCATCGACAAATAAAACTGTACGTACTTGAGGTGTGCCCTGCGGGGGTGTGATACAGGAACACGGCGAGACGATCACCCCACCAAGGTAACTGACACGTCACTTCGCACAGCTACCCTTGTGCGTGTGGTCAGGACACTGAAGGTCTGCCCTCTTAGCAAATTTCAAGAATTTCAACAAAACAGCATCGCTAACTATAGCCCCCACGCTGTACCTGAGCTCCCAGAACTCACTCGTCTGGAAACTGAAAGTTTGGGCCCCTTGGCCAACGTCTCCCCGTTTCTCCCCCCTGAGCCCTTGGTAACTACCCTTCTGCTCTGTTTCCGTGAGTTCGACTCTTTTGCCTCCCACACAGACACGCGATCACGCGGTATCTGCCCGCGTCTAGCTCGTCTTGCTGAGCAGCGTCTCCTGGGTCTGTTGTCAGCAATGACAGGATTTCCGTGTTCTGAAGTCTGAATAATGCACCACTGTGCCGCATGTGTGTCTTGCATTTTCCTTACCCGTTCGCCATCAGTGGGCACTTAGGCTGATTCCGCGTCTCGGCCGTCGCCAGTAACACTGCGACGGACGTGGGCGTGCGGTGTCTCTCTGAGACAGCGATTTCCTTTCCTCGGGGTGCACACCCAGGCGTGGGGGTGCTGGATCATACGGTGGTTCTATTTTTAATTTTTTGAGGAACTTCCATGCTGTTTTCCATAATGGCTGCACCGGTTCACATTCCCATCTACAACGTACTGCTCAAGCCTCCCTTTTCTCCACATCACCAACGCCTGTTATCTCGTCTTTTTGATGACGGCCAATCTAGCAGAGGGGAGGAGAGATCTCATTGTGGTTTTGATTTGCATTTTCTTGATATTTAGTGACATTGAGCACCTTTTCCTATCCCTGTTGGCCATTTGTATGTCTTCTTTGGAAAAATGTCTATTCAGATCCTTTGCTCATTTTTAAACTGGGTTATTTGGTATTTTTGCTATTGAGTTTTGTGAGTTTCTCATATTTGGGATTTTATCCCCTTATCGGATATATGGTTTGCAGATATTTTCTCCCAGTCCACAGGCTGCCTTTTCATTCTGTTGTTTCTTTGCTGTGCAGAAGTTTTTTAGTTTGATGTAGTCCCATTGGTCTGTTTTTGCTTTTGTTGCCTGAGCCTTTGGTGTCAAATCCAAACAAGTATCCCCAAGACCAATGTCAAGGAGCTTTTCCTCTATGGTTTCTCCCATGATTTTATGTCTGCAGCTCTTATGCTTAAGCCTTTAATCTATTTTGAGTTGATTTTTGTGTATGATGTTAGACGAGGGTCAGACTTCCTTCTTTTGCATGTGGATACACAATTTTCCCAACACCGTTTATTGAAAAAACTCTCCTTCCCTGTTGTGTATTCTTGGCACCTTTGCTGAAGATTAGTTGGCTGTTTTCTTAGTTCATTTTGTGCGGCCACAACAGAATACCTGAACCTGGGCAACTGACCACGAACAGAAATTTACTTCTCACAGTTCCAGAGGCTGGGAAGTTCAAGATCAAAGTGCTGGTGTCTGGTGGGGTCTTTTTGCAGCATCACAACAGGGCAGATGCCCTCATGTGGTGGGGGGGAGAGAGGAGGGGTGGCAAATTACCCCGGGCCATTCAGGAGGGCAGAGGTCTCATGGCCTCATCACCACTTAAGGGCCCCACCCCTGTTACTGTTACCATGGCAATCGATTTCAGCATAAGTTTTGGAGGGGACAAACAGCTCTAGCATAGCTTTTCTCCCCTGGCCCCTCAAAACTCTTGTCCTTCTTGCATACAAAATATATTCACTCCATTCCAATAGCCCCAAAGCCCTAACTCGTGCCAGCATCGATTCCAAAGTCCAAGTCTAGCGTCTCATCAGAATCAGACATGGGTGAGCCTCAAGGCACAACTCATCCTGAGACAAATCCCCCCAGCAGTGAGCCTGGAAATTAACAAGTGACGTGCTTCTAAAATAAATGGGGGAGGCCAGGCGGGGTGGCTCACGCCTGTAATCCTAGCACTCTGGGAGGCCGAGGCGGGCCGATCGTTTGAGCTCAGGAGTTCAAGACCAGCCTGAGCAAGAGTAAGACCCCGTCTCTACTAAAAATAGAAAGAAATTGGCTGGACAACTAAAAACATACAGGAAAAATTAGCCGGGCATGGTGGCGCATGCCTGTAGTCCCAGCTACTCGGGAGGCTGAGGCAGGAGGATCGCTTGAGCCCGGGAATTTGAGGTTGCTGTGAGCTAGGCCGATGCCACGGCACTCTAGCCGGGCATAAGAGTGAGACTCTGTCTCAAAAAATATAAAATAAAAAAAATAAATAAAATAAAATAAAAGGGGGACGGGCCTAGGACAGACATTCCCGTTCCGAAAGGGAGAAACAGGCAAGAAGAAAGGAGTAACTGGTCCCAAGTCAGCCCAAACGCAACGGGGAAAACAACAGCAAGTCTCCAGGCTTGAGAAGAATCTCCTCTGTCTCCACGCCCCACCTCTGAGCACTGGGGGGTGGGCGTCGGCCCCAGCACCTCGGTCAGCCCAGGACACGGTTTAGCCCAGGCGGCAGCTCTCTGGTTGCAGTCTCAGGACAGCAGCTCCCCCAGGCTGACTCTGCAGGCCGGTGGCTCTGTGGTCCTGGGGTCTTGGGGGCAGCATTGCTCCCAGAGCCCCACAAAGCACCACCCTGGTGGGGACTCTCTGTGGCAGCTCCACCCACCGCCAGTTTCTGTCTGAGCCCCAGGCCGTCTGACACATGCCTGCGTGGGGTGGTGGGGTGACGGCGTCCCTTCCTCCCAGGCGTGTCCGCAGCACACGGACACTGCCAAGGCTCCCTCCCCACCTGCACCCTCCGGAGCGGCAGCCTCGGCCACCCCTGGGCCTACTTGTGCCGCAGCTGGGGTGGCGGAGTGCCGTGCTGGGTCACAGGGAGTTGAGTACGGAGGGGCCCTGGGCAGAGCCCATGGCATGCCTGCGGCCCTTCCTTCAAAACCATTCTGCCCTCCTAGAGCCCTGGGTCTGTGCTAGGAGGAACATTCCGGAAGATCTTCAAAATGTCTCTGGGGTCATTCTCACGTTGTCTTGCTGCACAGCGTCTGGCTCCCACCTGCCCACATGGTCTCCTGCAAACCACTGCTGGGCCACACCTTGGTTTCTCCCCACTCTCTTCAGTGCTTTGCAGGGTCCAGCTGAGCGTTTTCCAAACCTCTACATCTTGCCTCGCTTCTAAATACAGACCCTGTCTTTAAGTCCTCTCTCCCCTCTCACATTGAACTATTTGCAGTGAAAAGTAGCCAGGTAGCTCTTTCAATAATTTGCTTAGAAATTTCTTTCACCAGATACTAGGTTCATTTTTCTTAAATTCTGCCTTAGGCGGGGCACGGTGGCTCACGTCTGTAATCCTAGCACTCTGGGAGGACGAGGCTGGAGGATCACTGGGGTCAGGAGTCTGAGACCAGCCTAAGCAAGAGCAAGACCCTGTCTCTACTAAAAATAGAAAAATCAGCCAGGCGTGGTGGTGCAGCCTGTAGTCCCAGCTACTCGGGAGGCTGAGGCAGGAGGATCGCTTGAGCCCAGGAGTGTGAGGCTGCAGGGAGCTGTGATGATGCCACTGTGCTCTATCCCAGGTGACAGAGTGAGACTCTGTTTCACAAAGAAAACGGTTCCCAGCCATGCCAGGATGGGAGAGATGAAGCACAATCGTGTGTGTGGTTTCCCTTCACGAACATGCCCGGCTCCTCCTAGAGTGTGTTGAACACACGTATTTGACCACCCCACTCAGTACAAAATCCTGTTGCTTTTTGTCTCCTCTTTGACACACATGTCCCTGGCTTCTGGCTGGACTCAGCTTCCCGGCCTATTGGAACGGCCACCCAGCAGGTGCTGCCCTTTGTGAGAAATAAAGCTCTCCTTTTTCCAAAGTATAAGCCTCGTTAATTATTTTTGTAGTTGTTGAGGCAAAGATGGCAACCAGCGGTGGTTCGCTGAGCTGAAGCTCAGGACGTGCCCAGGAAAAACATGGACCACAGCAAACTCACAGCTGTCTTCTGAAGGGGAATTAGGAATTTTCAGTATTTAAGGGGAGCAGGACATCCAGAAAGGTAAAGAAAAACACGTGTGGTAGTGAGAAAAAATGGGTACATTCCTGTGAGACCCAGGAACATGTGGGCTTTACATGAGATGAGGCAAATGTCAGAGAAGAAAGAGGGAGCGAAGGAGGCACGTCCCTGGGTGGGTCGGAGCAGGTCTGATTCCGTCCTGCCTCTGTTCTGCGCCTGTGAAAATGCACTCGCGGCTAGTGTGGGATGGATAGGCTCTGCGCTCGGCACGGGTGTAGCCCGCAGACCCAGCGTCACGGTCTGCACGTCCTGCGCGTGGCCGGCAAGGAACTTCCTCACGCACAGCCTGTGGGCCAGCCGCGCACGGGGGCCCGAGGCCTTTACCTGCCCTTCTGCACAGGAGCGGGGGGTGGTCCTGAGATTTTTATTTTCTTTTACACACACGTCGATGTTATAATTGTGAAAAGGTAAGAAAAGACACGCAAGGAAACCCGAGCTGCCCTCGCACACTCCCTGTCTCCAACTTTCCCGCCTGAGGGTCTGGCGTGGCCCATTCCTCACGCAGAATTACACACACAAGTCTGCGTGTTCCTCAATGTTTACACAAACGGTAGCTCACATGTCCCGTGCACCGTGACACACACACAGAATGAAGGTCTCCCCTTCTTTTTTTTTTTTTTTGAGACAGAGTCTCACTCTGTCACCCCAGGTAGAGGGCAGCAGTGTCATCATAGCTCATGGCAGCCTCACACTCCTGGGCTCAAGCATCCTCCTGCCTCAGCCTCCCGAGTGGCTGGGACTACAGGTATCACCACGCCAGGCTAATTTTTCTATTTTTAGTAGAGACGGGGTCTGGCTCTTGCTCAGGCTGGTCTCAAACTCCTGAGCTTAAGCCATCCTCCCGCCCCGGCCTCCCAGAGTGCTGGGACTGCAGGCCTGGGCCACCGCGCCACGCCTGCCCATTCTTGTTAACAGCGGCACAGGATTCTATTCTAGATAAATCAGGGCTGTGCCGTAGGAATGAAACGTGTGCCTGCAGGTGAATATTAACTGTCACCTGAACCTCACAGCGACTTCACACAGCAGGAACATTGCCCAGCATCAGCGTGTGCAAGCATTTAACATGTTGCAACTGCGAGACCACGCTCCGTGGAGCTGCACCCTCCGTCCCCGCCCACGGCATCCCTGGTGCTCCCGGAGCGCTCATCCGTGGCGGGTTCCGGGAGCTTCTGCACGACCATCCGCTTTGTCCGCGCCCATGAGGAAGGGTTATAATTATTCGGGTACAGCTGGGGGTGGTTGGTGCACGCTCAAGGCCACATTCTAGAAGGCGGAGGGCTGGGACTGGACCCCTCGAGGGCTGGCTGCAGCCGTATCCAAACCCCTGCCTCCTGCTGCCCTTCCATTTTCAAATGTTTTGATCTTTCCTGATCTGATACATTTTTTTAAAATACTCTCTCCTTGTGGTTTCATAAAAATCTTTTAATCCATATGTATTTCTGTTTGCATTTCTAAAAAATAAGGGCTTTTAAAATGTAACCACAATACCATTATCACACTATTAAAAATTAACAGCTCTCACTGGTTCCAGGTGAGAAGGAGTAAGGTCACCCTGCCTCTCCCATGCAACGCAGCTATAAAAACTGCACAGAACACACGTAGCGAATATTTAAGGACGCTGTGAAGTAAACAGCAGCCGGCAGATGAGTAAAGAGCAGAATTCAAAGTGCACTCTGCTGGCCGTGAGTTTACCTCTGCTCTGCCCTCTGGTATCTCTGGACGAGCTGTAACGAGATACAGAAAAGCAAAGAAACAAGGATAACCTAAACGATTTCTAAAAAGAATAAAGCAGAACAATCACGCCCCCCAAGTTTAAGGCTGACTCCAAGCAGCGTAGTTTTGGCAAAGGGACGTACACAGAGGTCCGCTGGACAGCAGAATCCAGAAAGACCACACAAACACGGGAGCCAACGGTGGTGCGGGCGGGGAAGCAGGCCAACAGGGAAAAGGACGGCCTCTCCAACAGCCATCCTTGGAACAACTGGATGTGCACACACAGAAAAAGAGAGAGATTCGATTTAAATTACATGTCGGGTCACAGGTCTAAGGGCAAAATATAACACAATAAAATTTTTAGATAGACATATCTAAAATCATTGTGATGGCTGGGCATGGTGGCTCAGGCCTGTAACCCCAGCACTCTGGGAGGCCAAGGTGGGAGGATCACTTGAGCTCAGGATTTCAAGACCAGTCTTAGCAAGAGGGAGACCCCCATCTCTACATAAAATAGAAAAATTATCTTGGGTGTGATGGTGCGCACCTGTAGTCCCAGCTACTTGGGAGGCTGAGGCAGGAGGATCACTTGAGCCCAGGAGTTCAGCTGCAGTGAGCTGTGATGACGCCACTGCACTGAAAACACAGGGGGAAATCTCTATGACCTTGGATTTGGTGATGGTTTCTTAAATATGACTCCAAAGCACAAGCAACAAAAGAAAAAAATAGGTAAATTGGACTTCATCAAAATCAAAAACTTTTGCACATCAAAGGACCCTATCAAGAGAGTGAAAAGAGAACCCACAGGATGGAACAAAATGTTTGCAAATCATATATCTGATAAGTGTTTAATATCCATAATATATATTAAAAAATCCAGGCCGGGCGCGGTGGCTCATGCCTGTAATCCTAGCTCTCTGGGAGGCGGAGCTAGGATTGTTTGAGCTCAGGAGTTCAAAACCAGCCTGAGCAAGAGCGAGACCCCGTCTCTACTAAAAATAGAAAGAAATTAATCGGACAACTAAAAATATATAGAAAAAATTAGCCGGGCATGGTGGCACATGCCTGTAGTCCCAGCTACTCGGGAGGCTGAGGCAGAAGTATCGCTTGAGCCCAGGAGTTTGAGGTTGCTGTGAGCTAGGCTGACACCACTGCACTCTAGCCTGGAAAACAGAGTGAGACTCAATCTCAAAAAAAAAAAAAAAAAAAGAAGAAATGCATATGCTTAGGCACCATCCCAGATCAAATGAGTCAGAATCCACCTTCTCCGTGATTCCTATGTACCTTAGAGTTTGAAAAGTCCCATTTGGCACTAGTTCATAATCCCAACGCTGCCTAACGCTGACTCCTGTGTACACACTCAGCAGCCCGGTTGTGCTATCTGAGAGCCCAGCCACACACAAATTCCTCCGTGGAGAAATCCTCTAGCTAAAACAGGTTGGGTCCTCAAAGGCTGTAATCTAAGTCCAGGGCGACACCATCACAGACCAGTGGTCTATGGGTGATGACAAGTTGAGGAGCTCCTGACCTGGAACGTAGCTTTGTTTCCACCTGTGAAGGTTTGCAGGTGCAAAATGCTAAATCAACCTTGTTCCCAGGCCAATGGCAATGAACAGTCACCCAGCTGGTGGCTTCTCTTCCCAACCAAAGCGATGGCTAAACCTAGGCTTTTCCCTGCCAAAAACATGGCATTCAAGCCTCTCACAGGACCACAAACATGCTTTTCGATTTGGGAGATAAATGGCCCATTTCTCACACCTTCTGCTTTGGTGGGTTTTAAAGGAATTCTCACTGTATGGCCCAGTGAGGAACGATGTGTATCCTTTGTCCTACGTTGTCATTGACAGAAAGAAAGCAACAGAGGACAGAGCAGGCAACGCATAAATATTAATATTTATCAGGGACTGACATAATAATAATAGTGAGTCCTTACTAAATGTTTACTAAGTGCCAGTGTTTATTAAGTACTTTACTTTTATAATCCTCAGAATGACTCAGGGAGGAGGTTCTATCATTATTCTTATTGACCGCCTAAGTAAACTAAAGAACAGAGAGGTTAACCAGCCTGCCCAAGGTCACACAGTAAATGGCAGGACAGGGATTCTGACTCCCACGCTCAGCTCCTGAGTCTCACACATGAACACTCCACTCACATACACTGTGCATACAGAGAGAAATAGGGTGCAACTTAAAGGTCGCAAATTTGGCCTCCTTTATTTATTTTTTGACTTATTTGTCTCTTTCCTAATCCTTCTTCACTTCCAACTACTGGTTTTTGTCTCCTTTTCCCCTTTGCTCATTTCCACCTCTTCCTACGAAGAGGCAGCAGGAAGCCAGTAGCCCCTGCACCCAGCCGGGTTCTCCCCATCAGTGTCATTTTCCCCCTTCTTATCCCTGATTATCGTCCTCCCTGGTACCGCCAGATCCTCCCCTTCCAAGGAACCCATCGTGAATCCTGGGCACAGGGGTATCTGAGAAAACTCAAGGTCTAGTTCAAAGGTCTGGAGCTTTGGCCAACAGAGGGCTTTGTGATCGTGCTGTGGGGCATGATTTCCTAAGTTCGGAAGCATATGAAACGGACGTATCCTGCCCACTGGCACCTGCTGACGGCACACAGCTCTCTCCTTCCTACGGTCCATTCTAAAACCCCTGCTCCTCCGGCCGGCACTTCCACACTCTCATTCCCTAACTACCTAAGGGCTGGGATACTTTACCATCCTCGTTTCCATTTCTTTCTGCCTACAGAGAAAATAATAGTTTTCAGAATATGGATTAGAGTCCGTAAATTGAACACATCCAATACTGTTTCCAGAAAAAATGATACCAAAGTTTAGTACTTTACTTATCGACATCTCAAAGCCTGGGGCACGCAGTAAGAAGTGGGAAAGCATCTGTAGGCTTTCATGAGAAAGGGAACATGGCATGCCAGAGTGAGCCACAGAGGACGCAGAGATGAAATGAAATAAACAGCCCAGTCCAACTTGAATACGTCACACTTGGACATCCCAGTCCCGTGGACTGAATGATGCTGCCGATTGATTTTATTTTTATGGTTGGCTCCGTTATAGAAATTGATATTTGGGCTGTATTTACAGGACATCGGAACAGCCAGTTGAAAAGTAAGTGGATTCATTCAAACCGATGCCAGTAACACTCTGATTAAGTGGTGAGCAAAAGAAGTCGGGTGCTTGAGGTTTATTGAATTTTCTAGTTGACTCGAGGTTACCTGATAACTTCTCTTTGTTTCATTGCACATGATTCAAATTCTTATTTTCAAAAATATTTATCGCTTCACTCTGTTTACTTGGTGAAGCATGCTGAGCACTATTTAATCTTTTCCTGCTCAGGTGGGAATTCTAAAAGGGCCTCAGGTTCACTGTTCTGACCATTGGTGCTAACTGCGCAAAGCTTCTAAGTGTGCAAAGCTAGAATACTGGACATCAATATATACAAGGCATGTATTGGTTTAATTTCTGGGACTGTCTTAATTTCTGGAAACTAGATCATATTTTCCCTTCCCTCTTTTCCAAATGGTGATTTTGACCCATTTTCTTCTTTCCTCTCTAAAAATGGGTGAATTATAGATAGATCAATTTGAGTTTTCATTTTCAAATCACCAAAAAATGTATAGAAAATATTTCTAAAACTTCCGTCAAAAAAAAGAAAGAAAGTAATCAGAGAAATTTCTTTTCCAGTAGACAGAAGCACAGCTCAACCCTCTTACCAACTTCAGTTTCAGAAAGGTAAAATCAGGTTGACTGGAAAAATTCTACAGGCAGCGGTGGAAAGTCTAGAAACTATAGAAACTGCTGGTGCATGACTTTTCTCTGCGGAGAAAATAAAGAGTCAGCCATCCAGCTAGGGCTTTTATATTACGAAGGTTTCAATCCATCATCTCTCCAAATTGGTTTTTAGAGAGGCAATGGATATATATTGCTCAAAAGCAGAAATTATAAAAAATGGAGACCTGTATTCAAATTCAAGGAGGCCAAAGATAAATCAAATTCCTGTCCCAACAACAACTGCTATGTCTTTGTTTCTGGGTATCTGTTGGCAACATGTAGCTAACAGGGACAATGGCCCATCAGCAACAAAAAGGGACCGTCTTTGGTGCTGGAAGGAAACGAGATTCCGTGCCCTGGCCCGAGGTCTTTCAGAGGAAGGAGGAGAAGGAGAATACTCAAGACAGAAAACTCTACCCAGGATGCTGACTTCGGACGGACTCTGTTCTCCGCTCTCCAAAGCCCATCTCCGCTTTATCAGTGTCACTCATGGCGGCATCAGAGGGATGCAGGAGCACGCCAGCAGAAAGGACCTTACGTGTCATCAAACCTGCTCGTTCAGTTTCTGCACTCTCCTGCTTTACGGCACGTCATTTTCTAAGACGAAGTGGATGAGCAACAGCAACATTTCCCACTAAGACAAGAGGCTCGCGGTGGCTCAGACATGGGCTCTGGAGTCACCTGGCCTGGCTCAGCCAGTTCTGTGGTGTTGGCAGTTATGCATGACCTCTCTGTGCCTCTGTCTTCCCGTCTGCGGAATGGGAGAAGGAAAACAACTTCTAAGGGGGCTGACAAGGTGGTCTGTTTATAACTCTCGGGACCACAGGAAACACTCTATAAATGGTAACTGTTACTACTGTTAAGCAAACTCTCTTTGATCAACCACCCACTGCCCATACTCTCCGTTCCTAGCAGCCCATGAGGCTTGCCCAAGTGCGTCCCAAACTTCCCTTCTGTGCACATTTTTTTCACAATAGACAAAAGAGCTTTATAACTCACTGATTGATCATACGGGGGTTGAAGTAACAAGAGAGAAGGCCTTGGATCAACACAACACTAAAAAGAATAGAGAAAAATTATCCCAAGCCCTTGGGAGAGCTCAGACCTGAAAACACGGCCTTAATGGAATATGGCCAACACAGAGAGAAAAGTATTCACGTAGACACCAGGGAGTTGGAAATTGAGATAGCTTACCCACAGTGTGTCAAGCATGGGATTGGACAGGCAAATGGTCATGAAAAAAGCCACAAGCCACCCCAGGCAGAAGACCAGGCCTACCCAGGGAGGAGACCTGTCCAAAGACCATCTTGCCAAGTCAATAGTCTGCACTTCCCAGCAGGGAGGTGGCTGACAGGTCGACATCTACATCAGTTCCGGGAAACAACGCCCTGGGCAGAAGGTCGCATAGGACTCACTATCACAAGTCACTACTCTAGAGGAGCAGGGTGTTTGGTGATGATCTTTCTAATATTATCAATCTTGGCATGTTCATAAGTTTAGGTCTTCTACCAAGTTAGAAGTTCTCTGGAGGCCGGGGTAATGCTGTGTATGTTTATGTATCCATCGCAGACCTAGAACCTGGAGTAATGGTAATATACAGCTCATATTAGAGATTTGGTAAAATATTTATTTACTAATTACTGTTTTACCCTTCTATGCCAATGAGATGGGTGCTTGCAGTGATGGGAAAAGTGAATTTTATGATGGTCTGAGGGGGTGACATATCCCAGGGAATAGTACCTGTTTGGAAGTACTTATTAGAAAAGAGAGTGCTGCTTTCCTTAGCAACACAACAACCTGATATTCCAGGACATCCTTGATGTTAAGAATTGTATGTGTTGCTGTCACCAAAAACAATGGAAATTTCCCCAAAAGTAAAATATTTCTTTAGCCAAACACTATCATCTAGAGACAGATGGCTACTCTTATTCTCTGAAGTGATAGGAAAATCTATTGTCTAACTGTGCTCCTGTGTTTTCTTTGCAAAAATATAGTCTTGTTACATACTGTAACAGTCTTGGAAAGCTCCTCCCCGAAGGCCTAAGGAATTGCAATGAAGATCAATTGCAGAATTTAGGCCTCTGTAGCACTTAATAGTAACACTGACAATTTTAAGTCTCACATCAATTTCATGTTGGAATGACAACATATGAAAGGAGAAGCAAGAGCTGCCAGCTGAGTGTTGGTATGATCATTCTCCTGAATTCTATTACTTTGTATAGATAACTTAAGGATAATTATGATGGTTGACCAGTGAGGGAAATGGGGTTATGGTGGTAAAAGCATCTTCATGAGTGTCCAGCACTGTGCTTAATACTTTACATACAGCATCACATCGGGTCTTCCCCACATCACTACTATCATAGCACAGACAGTTTAAAGGCAAGGAAAATGAAAACTGGCAATTTCTCACAAGATCACAACTTATAGAACAAAGCTGGATTTAAATCCTGGCAGTTTGACATGAGCAGCCTCATCTTAACAACTTCACATTGTCTCTCACATCAGTGACGTAGGCAATACTTACTATCTTCTTTTGGGAAAAGTAAAAATTCGACTATCTTCAATTTTTTTTTTCAGCCATAGCCTTTTCTCTGGATTTAAAGAGTGGTTTTCTTTATTTAAGATCTCCCCTCCAAGCCCAAACACACACTGCATTTCTTGCTCAAAATGTCTGTCCTGCACTGGTCCCCCTGGGGAGAAGGAGGGTGATGCAGATTCCAGGTCAGTGGAATCTGACCTGCAAGGCTTTGCTGTCGGGGGTATTGCTGCCCATAGGGTGCTTCTCGGTCTCCTGGAATCTAGATATCCAGGCTGCCACGTCAGTCACTGAGTGTTCCCAAGCACAGGATTCTCTGCTCCCTGCAACAGGCTGAACATGCATGGCAGTTGGGCACATGGAATTTCAAGGAAGAACTCAAGCGGTGATAGGGACTAAAGATAAAAAGAAGTGAGCAGCAGAGATGTTCTCCATGACTTCTTAGAACTTCCTGTCCAGCCCTGCCCTGAACATAGCAGACAATTAGAAAATGTTTGTAGAATGAGAATTATCTTTGGCCCCTGATATCGGCCCCTCCTCTGTTAGCCCTCTCTTGTTTGGCACAGTGTCTAGCATATTGTAAGTGTTCGACAAATACTACTACATTCAGAACACAAGTGTTTGTACTGTTTAATGCATCATCCAGGACCCATACTTAACTGCTTAATAGTCCATTTAACTTCTTAATTTCTAGGAAACAAGAACTATCAAGACAATTTTTTTTTTTAGTTTCTAGTGTTCCATTATTTCAGCAATATTAATTGCATTTATAAAGATTCACCCTACACAGTTTTGCATCCAACTGTATAAGTAGACTCCTCTTTGAGCTGTAACAGGTTGTCTTGGGTATTGGATACATAAAAGTTTCCTGGGAAATGAGGACTGTTGAGCAACGATTTTGTAAATCAGTCCGATAGCCAGCCTGGGTGATGTGGCCCCCTGCATACAAAAATTGACATATCACAGACCTGCATGCACAGCTCCAGGTATAGTCTTTTTGATAGAATCAGCTTGGTAGTTGTACTGGTCTCCACTTTGCTTTGTCAATGCCGGTGCAAATCAATTCTTAACTGCAAAACTGAGTAGTGGAGAAATAGGAGATAACTCACTTCGGCTAATCTAACTGACATTCTTCTGGCACTAATCAGTAGACATGCAGTTTAGGAAACCAAACTGGATAAAAGCAATATACAAATAAATGCACATTTGCAATCCCCAGCAATTGATTTTGCAAATAACATAACCGTGCTACAATGAGGGTTCCTAAAATCAATGACTGCCCATTCTGATACTGCATGAAGTTGACATGGATCATACGTAAGAGTAGCAGCAGCCATTGATTATACATACAGGACTATTCTGTAGAGTAAGAAACTGTCATTTTTGCCATAATAGAAACCGCCAGTCCCCTGCTTTCCCCTTTGGGTCCAGTTGACTAATACAACATCTCGAAGCACAAGATCTCGATATCACACTTTCACGTATGTAAAATGGGGCTAATGATGGCAGTGTAAGTGGACGCAAGTGGGAACATATTGACAGTGATTTGACACATTCCTTTTTCAGTGAATGGATGGAATGCACTAGGTGTTCTGACATCTCCTTAAACCTTCTCAAAGACACCCTACCGGTGTCCAAAAACCAAACAACTAATTTATAATAGTTTCATTTTATAGGCAGGCTGACCTGCTATAGGATCTGCTTCTGTCAAGGGAAACGTACATACAAACACAATGTGTCAATGTCTTGTGTGTGAGAAACTCTCCAAATGCATCCAGAGAGATTAATCATAGCTAAACTATACTGAGTACAAATTTTATCAAACCCTGTCCTAATTTCTTTATATACATTCACTCCCTTAATCCTTATAACAACCTCAGAGTTTACCACTACTGTTCAGGTTGGTGTAAAAGTAATTGTGGTTTTAGCACTGTTCAATTTGCTGTTTGATATTGGAATACATTCTTAAATAAATGTGGTTATGTTATACATCATTTTAATGACCATGTCTCACTTTATGTTTTTTTGCTAATGACTTATTACTTGCTCTTTATTTTATATTTATTTTAGACTATGGAAATGATGTTAGACAAAAATCAACTTCAAGCGATTTTCTTATTTGTGTTCAAAATGGGTCCTAAAGCAACGGAGACAACTCACAACATCACCAACGCATTTGGCCCAGGAACTGCCAAGAAACATACAGTGCAGTGTGCTTCAAGTAGTTTTGCAAAGGAGACCAGAGCCCTGAAGACGAGGAGTGCAGTGGCCGGCCACTGGAAGTTGACAGCGACCAACTGAGAGCAATCAGCAAAGCTGATCCTCTTACAACTGCACAAGAAGTTGCTAAAGAACTCAACCTCGACCATTCTACGGTCATTTGACATTTGAAGCAAATTGGAGAGGTGAAAAAGCTCAATCAGTGAGCACCTCATGAGCTGACCGAAAATCAAAAAAATCATTGTTTTTAAGTGTCGTCTTCTCTTATTATACACGAGTACGATGAACCATTTCTTGATCGGATTGTGACGTGCGATGAAAAGTGGATTTTACTTGACAACTGGCTATGATCAGCTCAGTGGTTGGACTGAGAAGAAGCTCCAAAGCACTTCCCAAAGCCAAACTTCCACCAAAAACAGGTCATGGCCACTGTTCAGGTCTGCTGGTGGTCTGATCCACTACAGCTTTCTGAATCCCAGAAAAACCATGACATTTGAGAAGTGTGCTCAGCAAACCGACGAGATGCACTGAAAACTGCAATGCCTGCAGCCGGCATTGGTCACCAGAAAGGGCCCGATTCTTCACAACGCCCGACTGCAGGTTGCACAACCAATGCTTCAAAAGTTGAACGAATTGGGCTACAAAGTTTAGCCTCATCTGCCATATTCACCTGACCTCTTGCCAACCGACTACCACTTCTTCAAGCACCTTGACAAGTTTTTGCAGGGAAAACACTTCCACAACCAGCAGGATGCAGAAAATGCTTTTCAAGAGTCCATGAAATCCTGTAGCATGAATTTTTATGCTACAGGAATAAACAAACTTATTTCTTATTGGCAAAAATGTGTTGATTGTAATGGTTTCTATTTTGATTAATAAAGATGTGTTTGAGCCTAGTTATGATTTAAAATTCATGGTCCAAAACCACAGTGACTTTTGCACCAACCTAATACTATGTCTATTTTTCAGATGAGAAAACTCAAGCAGGAAGAGATAAAGTACCTTGCCCAAGGTCACACACTGAATGGTGGCAATCCTTGTGTTTCTACCTTTCCATCTTGGCCCACTGCTCTGCCTTCACTGTGGTGGCTGTACTGATGGATCGCTCTTGATTTAGAATCATCAAGGTTCTCTATCGAGCCACAAAAGCCATCATACCTTGTTTTCATCTCTTCTCTGAGATGTGCAGAAGAGTCTGCCTTGACAGTATTCCTTCTTGGTGGTAAATGTTGTGAGACAAAGGTGAGACCAGCTCCCAGAAAAGTCAAGAAGCATAAATTTTGCTTTGGAGACAGGGTGATTCAAAATTTTTTATCATGAGACTTTTGAAACATTCAGAAAAGTAGAAAGAGGAGTATATAATCCACTACCAAGATTTAACAGCTGTAAACATTTTGCCTTATTTGCTTCACTATTTGTTATGCGTTTTGTCTTGAACCATTTTAAACTACAGACACCATGATAATTTACTCCAAATTATTTAAGCTTATCACACAATACAGCGCTTCTCCAACATGGCCATAATACCATTGTCACATCTAACCAATGTAACAGCAATTCTGTGGTGTCATTTCACACCCAGTCCATGGGCTCATACCTTCAAGATCCTTTTATTCCTCTTGATAGAAGGAAGCCCCTCTGCTTCCTCCATCCTGTCTCTCCAGTCTCAATGCCTTCAATCCAGCTAAGAGCTCATTTCCACAAGACTCCTGCTGAATTCTAGTGATGACAATCCCAGGCTCTGGGTAGGATCCTTCAGGCTATGTCCCTAGTGGTCTGGCCCTAAGCACAAAGAGCAAGGGGCAACGTGGACAGTCCACAAGACATTGTCTCAGCAAACGCCATATGTTTAAGGGAAGATTGTGAACCATCAATCTAAAATTAGGAATTTGATAGATATCCCTATTAAATAATCTTAAGCTACTTAAACCCAATACCTTTATTAAAGGGCTAATATCAATCCACTATATCCTACCTGGATTTTAAGCTCACTTCAAAGCAACAGACCAGCAATGAGCATGAGAAGCGATGAGGACAGAAAGAGTGTCTACGGAGAACACTGGAGACAGAGAATACAGAAATTTCGTAAGCCTAACATGGTTGGCACAGGCTATGTTGCTCTAGTTGTCGACGGATGCCCAGAGCTGGAGAACCAAGCTTGCTAAACTGAATCACTCTGTGATGTCTTCCTATCAGTGAAAGAACAACGAAGACATATTTGAGTTAGTGAGGCCCAAGCCACAGATGCTTTCAGTTTCTTCCCCCAAGTCACCATGCTGAAAAATCAGCACCCATACTCAATTTCCAGAGCACTCTTCCATTTCTCCAATAGAAGCCACTCTCCCAACTCAGCCATGGACTCATTAGGGGTCTATACCATTTATGTTAAATACTTTAACATAAATGGTATACTTTGCTACTTCCCTCAGCAAATAGTTGTGGTTACTCCTGATCATTCCTTGTGATCAACAAACAAGTTCTCTGTTTTCCTGACTGAGTCACTACAAGAACTGTCCAGTAGCTAGGGGAGCAGAGGCTGTTCCTACTCGAGGAAGCAGACTAGGGCAGGGCTGTCAGCTTCCTCAGCACTTTGCACCTACCTCAGAAAGGAGGAGAAAATCCCAGACCAGAGCCTAGAGTCAAGGGCAGAAGTTTTAAGGAATATCAGGCAGACGTGAGTTGGGGCTTCTTTCCTTGTCATCAGTTCCTACTAACCTCAAACCAAGGAAATTTTGCCCATTCGGTTATTTTTCTATTGCATGTTAGACACCATTATAAATCCTGCAGATACAATGGTGATTAAGACACGAAAAGTTTACATAACAGAGGGGAGACAAGAAAATACACTGAAATATAAATAAATTAGAACACTTTAGAGAATGTTAGTGATACATGATGAAAAATATAATAAAAAGCTATAATGTAAGGAGCAATTGCAGTAGGCCAGTGCTATTTTATAGAGGGGATCACAGAAGGGCTCTACAAGGAGGTGGCATTCAAATTTAAACCTGAAGAAAGAGAAGAAGCTACCTTCGGGAAGGTAGCTGGGGGAAGAATGTTCCAGAACACAAGCAACCTATAGTTGGAAGGTTTCTCTGCCCCGGCAGCCTCTTTTTGTCTCCTCTGTGTACCTGGCCTGGGTTTTATGGAACAGTAACTCTCTCTGTGTGACTCTTGGAGTCTGACCTGGAATTCTTTCCTGCGTCTTCCTTCCATTTCTCTGTTTTCTTAATCGTTAGTGGTGTTCCTTTGATAAATCAACTCCTGAGACTTCACACAAGCACACAGGTGTGTGCACACATACACACAGAGTAAAGGACTTGGTTAGAAGAGACAGAAAAGGTAATAGACGCTGATTATCCTTCTGACCCAGACATGGTATTTACATTTTCACTTCTACTCATCAGTGCACATCAACGATACTTCTCTGAGGGAAGCCAAACCCTCTGCAGACAGGTGTGCCCAGCCGGCCTCCACCCAGGGATTAAGCAGGCTACTGGGCAGACAGGAGCACGTCTGTCGAGAGATGTGTGGCTTAGATGTATTAGTCAATTACCAGGCAGGCACCGTCCACTTCCTACTCTCAACAGACATGGCCAACCCAGCCCCCCACTTTCTCCCTCTGGGACCTGATGTAATGATTTAGTTTGAAGCCAAAATCGTAAAACAGCTAAATAGAGACATTTAATTTTTAAAAAATATTTCTACCCTAACGTTAGGGGAGGAAAAGTCTCTGAGGGCACATTCAACCTATGAATGCTTCAGAAAAGTTTTAGGAGGCCATTTATTATATGATGTAGATATACTTTGTATGGAGAAAAACAAAGGCCTAAACAAAATTCTTAGGGCCTTTTTCCTGTGAAAAGCCTGGAAGAAAGGGTTGTCTTATACTTAATAACGGGTCAGACCCTGTGATGGTGTTTTTAAGTTCTCGGTCGTATTAACAACACAAAAAAAGACGACAAAATGGGGGAGTGGACCACGTGTGAGAGTCACCCTGAGAGGTCTCTTCCGGGATGACTCTGCAGGAGCCAACAGGCCAAAGTTCACAAAATAGGAGGTTCCCTCCATCCTAAAGAAACCCTGGGAGAGAAGGAAAGGGATGTAGCTACTCAGGCCTAAGAGATGGTGACTGATTTCTACCTATGTCCTGGCAAGTAGCTTGTCAAAAAAACTATAAGTTAATTTACCATCAATATAAAAATATAACAATAGAATGGAAAATGTGGTTTAAAAAGTAAAATGACTTTAATTCAACTACGATAACAAAGCTTTATAAATCATTGTTTCCAACTTTTTATTTTGAAAAGTTTAAAACCTGCAAATGCATCAAAATGAGGAACATCCAAGTATAATCACTTTTCACTAACATTTTGCCACATTTTCTCTTTCTATATATAGACACTTTTTCCCCATGAACTGTTTGTAAGCAAGGTGGAGACATAATGACATGAATAGCCCTAAATATTTCAGCCTGTATCTCCTGAGAACTCTGTCCTATAAAACTTCAATATCATTCCACACCCAGTAAATTTAATATTGATGCAATATTATTATTTAATACAAAGTCAAAATGTGATTTTTCCCAGTAGAGCTGTTTTCTTTTTTAAAATCCATGACATAATCAAGGATCATGCATTTCATTTAGTGTTTCTGTTTCTTTAGTTTGTTTAATCTAAAACAGTCCCACAAGTTTTTCTTTCTTTCTTTCTTTTTTTTTGGTCTTTTATGATGTTGATATATTTGAAAAGTCTACCAGGTTCCTTATGGCTTTTAACAATTTGATCCATTTCCTTTCATATTTTTTGATACAGTTTTAATTTCAGAGTACTTACACTTTTGCAACCTGTCCTTTTGTACTAAACATTAACACTATAGCATAAGCATGTTTCATGTTGCTCCATAGCCAATAATAATCACCTTTGATAAGTTTAGAAATTCCATCCAGAAAATGCATTAGAATCTATTTAATAATCCTCTAATGTTATATATACATTAAGCTTTTAATTGTAAATAATATTGCATGTCGCCACGAACATCTTAACATATATAGATTTGTCCTCTTTACTTTTTCTAACATTCTTAATACATGTTGTTTTCCAAATGTATGTTGCTTTCTTAGTAACTAAATCATAGATTTACTATTTGAATTTAAAAAATATTTATTGTTCACTTAAAAAACCCAAAAAAATAAAGCACCCTGATATTCACTGTTATTCTATTTTAATTTCTTTTATTAAAAAGTTACTATTGTTAAATAAATTAACAAATTAATATATAAGAACAAGAAAAAAAGGAACTCTCCATCATCACTAATTCTGGTGTTGAGACTGACATATAAAGTCTGAGTGCGAGCTGGTCAATTTCACATGCACAGAAGCCTACGTATGAGATGGGACTTACTCTCTCAGACCTTACACTCAATGGCCAATACAGCCACAGAGGAATCTGGTCTATTAGACGGAGAGCTCCTTTAGGATAGAGACATGCCTTATTCCCTCTGTGTCCCCAGAAACCTGTGTTTAAAACTTGGTAGACATTTTCTTTATGTTGGTGGAGCACTGTCTGAGTTTTATAATCTGTACTAGATTCCAGCACTTCCATCGTCCATGGTCAGATCCCAAAACATACAGTCCTTGAGACCCTCTAGCCATCTTTATTTTGGGTGGAGCTGCAGCTCTGAGGCTCTGTCTTTTGCCTGTCAGGTCAAGCTGGGTTTGATTCCAGGAAAGGAGGGCAAGGTAAGGTTCTCTTCATCTCTTCTCTTTTCCTAGGCCTGGAGGAGTCTCTGGTTTCCTTTCCTTTAAGTCCTCCTGGTCCTCTAAAATCTGCAGCCAAAACTAAAAGCAACTGAGCTGAACTTGACAGACCTTGACTGTGAGGGCACACACAGCCTTCTCAAATCAAAAATATAAACAAATGAAAAAATAGCTCTAGACTCAAGGATGCTTCCCTAAGAGAACATGGTGTTTGTGAAAGCAACAGTGGCCCTGTGAGATGCTTGTTCATCTAGAACCCACTGTGGCACTGACTCGGAATTCTACTTACCGTGAACGTAGTCCCGATTGTCCCATCGACTCCTAGTTGGTTTCCTTTCCTGTAACTGCCACCTCTTACGGGCACCCAAGTTTCCAATCCATCCTCCAAACTACTATTGGAGAACTCTCTCCTTTCAAATATTGGTGAACTTCTCACAGTTCACCCTAATATCCACAACCCTGGATGTGGCATAAAATTCCCTTGGCAATCTGAGGTTAACCTCCCTAGCGACCTCTTTTTTAGCAGCTTCTCTCTGCATGAAACGTGTGCTTGCCACACTTTTTAAACTTTTTGCAATTTTCTCTAAATCTCAAGCTTTTTCAGAGAGTATGTCTTTGCCAATGCAGTGTCCCCCACCTGGAATCTTCCTCCGTGTCTGTGCCCCCAACACCTTGGCTCCACCTGGAAACTGTCTGCAATTCACTACTCAAGATACAGTTCAGTATTCCCTCTTCTTTGAGACCTTCCCTGAGTTCCTCAGGCAAAATTTTTTGTCCCTTCCTCCACGCACAAATTTATGGTGGCACTTCCTCCTAGGGTTGATATTTTTCATGCACACTACCCATTTCTGCTCACCCTCTCTGTCCCAGTCATTCTGGCCTTTCAGATGCAAAGCGTCAGGGCTGTGCATCTGCTGTTCACTCTATTACCTAAGTATCTACGTGGCTTCTCTCTCACCTCCTTCAACCTCTGCTCAGATGTCATCCTCTCTGAACCTTGACTACCTCCTTAAATAGGATGGCAACCTCAACCTAATCCCTCTCTAGACCCTTAGGCTGCTTTTTCACATAGTGTTTGGGATTCCCAGTCATCAAAATACAGTTGATTCTCGTTATCCATTGATTCTGTATTTAAGAATGTGCCTACCTGCTAAAATTGATTTCCAACTTCAAAATCGATACTCGCAGCATTTTTGCAGATGTGCGTCATTCACAGACATGATCAAAGGAGCAAACTATGAGTCACCCAATGCACATATTCCCAGCTGAGGCCAAAAAAGGCGACTTTGCTTTGTTTCAGCTCTTATATATAAACAAGGGTCCTTTTCTCAGTCTACTTAATACCTGTGCTTTTTGTTGGTGGTTTTGCTGTTTAAAATGTCCCCACCCCTGGCATAGTGCTGATGTGCTATGTCGTGTTCATAAGCACAAGAAGCTGTGATGTGCCTCATGGAGAAAGTACGTGTGTTAGAGAAGCTTCGTTCAGGCATGAGTTTGCTCTCAGTTCAATGTTAGTGATCAACAATATATACAAAATAAAGTGTTTTTAAATAAACACATATATAAAATAAGGTTATACTGTGACTAGAGGCTCATAGGTACCTAACCCTGTATTTAACCCTGTATTTGC
Organism: Avahi laniger; assembly: GCA_963575035.1. Taxonomy (NCBI): domain Eukaryota; kingdom Metazoa; phylum Chordata; class Mammalia; order Primates; family Indriidae; genus Avahi; species Avahi laniger. Next base: position 52,987 of record CAUYSK010030401.1, read on the forward strand.
TCCAGGAGCAATGGTTCAGTATTCACTAATTCAACTTTATACAATGTAACTACCATGAATAAGGAGAAGTGGCTGCATCCACTTTTTTAAAATGATGCAACTCCCTAAGCAGAATTTAAGCTTCATGAAAGCATGTAACCTACACTGTAAAATGGCCACATCCCCACTGCCTAAAACAGCATCTGACAACCAGAAATTGTTCAAGGATAAAGGCTATTTCCCTATATTTGTAGGCAAAGGTACTAGCCAAGCTACTAGCACACGGAGGGCTCTTAGTAAAACTTGTGTAAAGGTATAAAGGAATGAATGAACGGTCTCTGAATCTCCTGTCCCCAAACAGCAAGACCTGGGTTTTAGCAAGAGCGTTTTATCCAGAAACACTAAGTACTTCTCTGCTACTGTCATTGCCTTATTTGTGACATTAGCCTTAAAACAGGCTTTGGTGCAAAGCTTCAATCTTTGATGCATTATTGCACTGCATCTATAATGTGCTCTAGAATACTCATGTCTGTAACATATTGAAATTGCAAAATGCACAAGAGTTTTTCAGTGCCCAGGCAACATGAATAACAAGAAAAAGTAGAAATCTCTGATGCAGTAATTTAGTACGTATCTTTTTTTTCAAAACAAAACATATACAACCTAAATCCAATAACCCAGATTTTAACTTAGCCAAACTTGAAGATGTTCCGAGACAAAGATTTTGTCTATTTGCTTCAAATGTATCTTCTAAGAACCACACACACCTCTGTTTGGTGCTTTACATCTTAAAGTACAAAATTAGGGTTAAAAAAAAAAAAAACTAGAACATTTATTGACTCTTTTCATAGTGGAATTGAAAATTGATTTCTCAATTTTAGCCAGGCTGTTTTGGCCCTGTTTAGATGCAAAAAGAGGAAAACAAGAATGTTGTGGTTTAAAGTTACAAATTAAATCTGAGGAGTTCTAATAATAGTTAGCTTTGTATACAATAACACCAAGGAGGATACTGAGGGGAAGAAAAAAAAGAACGGCAAAACCCATGAAGTTCTCACATATTTTTTGTTCTGTCCAACTCTCCTAAGATCCTCCTAGGATTGACAAGGACATCAGAGAGCAAAGGCCCCTCTATAATCACACATTCAATGAATATGGAGCACCATCTATGCATGATATACTTCCTAAGCACAAGAAAAAACTGTCTCTACCACCCTGACACTTACCACTCGAATGTCAGAGACACACATCAGAAATTCATGTTTCTCTCTGGCTGTGCATGACGAGGGGACAGTAGGGAGGCCGTGTCAGAGGAGAGCAGGAAATTTTCACTTTTCTGGGCAAATAGGAAAGCCTGCCAGGAGTGGGGAAAGCTCTGCTTTGAAGCTAAAAGCAGAGCCATGCAAGATAATCAAGGTGAGGGGCAAAGGCAGAGTGAGGATGTTCTTCAAAACCAAGAATGGCCCCCGGGGCTTCTCGGGCACATTGCTTTGGCTCAACATCGAAGGTCTTCTATAAGGACCTCCACCAGGAAGCTAAATAACCTCAGGAGTTTTGACTTGTTCACTCTTGTATTTCTGGAGCCCTGAGTGTGGTGCGGCGACATGCATATTTACTGAAGTAACTTACGTGGTCCTGCGTGCACTTCCAGCCTCGAGTTCCATCAGGCTCTGACCCCACTCCCCACACACCTGGTTGGGACACAGTATGCTTTTCTACGGCCCTGCCTCCCTCTCCTTCTTTTATTTTCTCCCTCCCTTTTCTTCTTGGTGTCTGCACAAGGCCCAACTGCCGTAGCCAGACTCCCAGAGAGTCAATGGCCATATATGTTGGGGGGAAGCTTAAGTAACTCAATTGACTTTCAGCGTTGAGAACACTGATTTCTTGTTTAATCGCACTTATGGTTTAATCACATTTTCTCATTTGTCATGGCCCAAAGCAAATGCCTCTCTCACTGAAAAGCCATCCGAGGCTTGGTACACTACATCCCCATCCAAGACAAAGTTAATCAGTCCTTGTGAAGTGTATTTAAGTACTTATTGCTGGTGTCTAATCACTTTCTGCAGTATCACACAAGTTCCATAACGACAGGGACTATATCTGACTCATGTCTGTCCCTGGTAAAAATGGGGCAAACACTTAGCAAATTTTTTCTAAGGTTTTCTATGCTGCTACTTCTCTGTTCTCTTGACCTGGATTACTATTGTCTGAAAATACGGTCAACTCATCCCGACAGCTTCGCTGCCGCAGCATCCACTGAATTGCATCCATATTCAGGATTGTTGGGGGGTCCCAATTTGCTTTGGAGTTTCCCATCAAGATGAGTCTGGTTTATAATTTAATGCCTTATTTTTATCACATTAAGTGCGAAAAAATAAAAAGGAAATGCCAACCCCTTGGTGATGGCACACGGCAGCTGTATATGGATATCTGTGAAATAATCTGGGTACTCAATGAACAAGAAGTGGAAAAACAGCTTGCAGACTCCCATGTCTGTTTCATATGTTAGCAAGTACTAATGTTACTGGTATTTAATAGGTGTTAAATAATATTTTGTTAGAAGGCTGAATAGATGGATAGATATCCAGGTTTTGTACTTTTTGCAACTGGACTGGAATTAATGGTGATTTGGGAACATTGAATTATTATGTTTTTCTAATTGATTGCATTTTCACTCCTACCAAGTTCCTTGTGTCAAGAAATCCAGGTAACAAATAAAAGAACAATAGTCGAGCATTATTTCAGGAGATTGTTGCTGGGAGCTGGGGGTGGAAGGCAGAGGAGACACAGAAAGTCTTAACTTTTTAGTTTAGGGTTGAACTGGCATAATTGGAAATGCCTCATTTTTTGGTAATCATGTACTTTGTCCTTGTTCAATTTTGTATCTTTTCGGCTGAGTAATGTGCTACTATTAGTAGTCAGTTAAAAATAGAATTTAAGGGAAATCCTTATTGTGAAATAAATCACTTTTTTCTTTACAAAAGATAAGAAGTTGACTAGTTTTTTTGAAATCTTACATGAGAATTAATAATTGATGTAACAGCTACTCTTTTGCCGCTAAGTGAGGGACCAAGGGCAATTTACTAATGAAATGAACAGACAGGAAACAGGCCACTGACCACAGAAATAATTATTGAAAAGTATCTCTTTTGTTTTAATAACTGCAAACCATAATATGAAGAATCCCTTCCTCCTGAAATACTTGTATGTAAACGGCAAGTGTGAGTCGTGGTTGACAGGAAAGCAGGAGCCAGGGGTACGGGCAGGCCCAGAGAGTGCTTAGAATGGATTCACAGAAAACTTAGTTCAGACAAAGTTTCATCAAGCAACAAATCAATATTTTGGAGTTTGGTGGGCTTTAGAAATGACTAAGTGCAGGATCAAGACTTAAGAACTGTCCCAATATATTTCTAAAAGTATGTTCTCGTATAGTGCAAAGTGATCCGCTAAAAACGAGGGGGAAGAGAGAGAGCTGTACAATCTTAAACTTGGGGAATTGAGTGTAGACAGTATCACAAAGTTACAAACTCTCAGCCGGGAGACTCTCCCTACCCTATGGCCTCTTTCTTCTTTTGACTTGCTAAGTTTCAATATGATTTTGAATTGTCTACTAAAAACACAGGTATTTCTAATGCCTAGAATCAAACCCAAAAATATTCAATAAATATTTGTTAGATGGCCAAGAGAAAAAATGAACTTTTACATAAAATTATGGAAGTCAAGTTCCTCCTCCAAAAATGAAACATCTGCCTAATGAGGTTACATCTCACAATGGTGCTGCTTTTTAGATGGCAGGTGTTTTCTAATTCCATGTTCCTATTCTTTAACATCTTATACTAGGCCCATTTTGCCCAGCAGGGGAGTGAGGAGGGCTCTGACTGTTTTATTTCCTTTGCGTGGAAAGGGGGCCCCTGCAGCAAAGATGTCAATATGTCAACGTGTTATATTCAGGGCTTATATTGTATTTTATTACATTTTGTTTTTACCTTTTGTGGCTGTTTTAGTTACTTCATACATGCTCTTATACATATATACATCCAGACACACATATAATTTTTCAAAAAGAGCTCAAGAAAACAAATAGTATATAGCTAATAAACTATAATATTTCTTATTATTTTAAAAAAATAAATATGAGGGAAAAGTCCTGTTTAATTTTATTCAGTGTTTTCTCAACATAGTATCCGTGGAACTCTTTCTTTTACATTTTGTTTTCTTTCCTTCACTTCTTTTACTCTGGGCTATAAGTGTTTCACAGAACACACCTTGAGAAATGCAATTTTTGTGAGACAAAAAGGCTGTCAACAAATAATGCTGAGGTTCATAAATTTGGAGAGGAGAGATTTCTTTTAAAGAGTTGCAGCTTGCAGGCTGGCCGTCTCATAGGCTGGGAAGCATAGCCTCTGGCAGGAACCAAAAGCAGGCACTTTGAAGGAGGAAGGGCGAGACAGGACTTTATGCTAAACAGGGCGCCTAAATATACATATTCAACAGGTGATCGGAAGAGCTATGAATATTCACAAAGGGGGCACACGCATGTGTAGGAAGCAAACATGCACATTACATATGTCCCATGTTCACTTTGCGGTGGAGACTTAACATTCAAATGCATTAAAATTAAGCTGTACACAGGTGAAAAAGGGGATGCAGAGGCACCCCATGCACAGCCTCTGTGGACCTGCCAGAACCAGTTCGTGGTCTCTTATCAGGAAGGAATGCTGGTCGGTTGTTGTACTGAAACCACAAAAGGAAAGGAGTCTGGCAAGTCTTTTAAAAGGGCTGGTTTCTGTTTAACCCTCAGGATAGGAAAGAAATCTAATGGTGGTTAGTGAGGGAGGGATATAATGGGGCATGTCTGACCTCTCATGTGTCATGGCTGGGAACTCAGTTTTTAAGGTTTCTCTGGGGTCCCTTTGGCCAAGAAGGGGTCCATTTGGTCAGTTGGAGGCTTAGGGTTTTATTGTTATTTCTCAAAGCTCAGAGAAAAATCAAAGAGAAAACAACTAGCTCAATGCAGTTAATGTTGAATTGAGTGTTAACTTTCACATGACATCAATAATGAGTTGGAATATCTGACTTTTCTTAAGTAGCAAAGGTGCCTTAGTAATTCATTTCAAAACCAGCGTCCTTAACCTACAACCTCACTATAAACATCAACTCTTCACTCTCAAAGCAAGTTCACTTGCTTTGAGAACTACTTATGTAAATAGCTTTTAAAAAATCAATAGGGACAATGTCATATGCTATTATTCTTCCTTAAAATCGATAACTTTATAAGGGAAAAAATCCTAGCTATTTTAAAATAAAAAGTATATTTCTTTAACAAGTGTTTCACTGCACAACTATTTTGAGCTAAGCAATTTTCTTCCCTGGATCATGAACGATATTGCCATTCAAATAAATGGAATTATTAGAAGCCACAGGCACTTATTTTATTTACTCATATGGCCACAGTGGTTTAAAAAGAAACATTATAATAAGTTGGACATTGCTGTGAAATGTATATAAATTGCCCTTTTAGGACTTGCACAAACTTCCTTATGATTTTGGGGCAATGTTTCTAAGCAATTCTGCCAAGAAAGCATGTACTGAGGCTTATCATTTATAGAGAATTTTGTAATTTAAAAATACATTTATACAATAATACTCCCAAATGAAAAACTCGGATAGTTCATACAGTGGTGGTATCAACAGTGCACAGGGTGACAATTACTCTCTCCATTTTACAAAGGCTCCTAGAAGTTCAGCATCAGGACACTGGGCTAGGTCACACCCCAGTGAGTGATGGAGCTGAATAAGAACCAGGTCAGGAGAGGCCACCTGCAATGCAGTGTTCCCATTAGAGCATGGAGAGAAAAGGGCAGATTCAAACATCGGACAGCCTCCTTTTAGTATGTTGGTCCCTCTGAGTCTTGGACTCCTCCTTTGTAAAATGGGGAGCATAACTAGTACCCATCTCAAGGCCATGTGAGAACACTTGAAGATAACCCATGCAAAGCATCAGAGAGATGCATTATCATTTCTAATTTTTTTAAAACATAACCTCATCTTGATTGTAATTTAATCTAAACCAATGCTTGGCTTTACTATACAGGGATAATATTTTCTAACCTACTTATTCTTTCAGTAAAAACTCTTCCTGAGTAATTGGCATTTGATAGTAACCAATTTGAGGAGATTCAATTATTTCACTAGACAGTTATGTTTATATAGAAAACAGTCTTAATTAATCACACAATAGAGGTGGTCTCAGATCTTGAGGTCAGTACAAGCTTCTGTTTTTGTTTGTTCCTTTTTTTTCCCTTTTGTCCTGAGGATAATTAGTGTGTTGGCATTTGACAAGGCATGCTGTGACTATGACTTGCAATTGTCAGCTGAAGTTTTATAGCTATGACACTGTAAATAAAGTTCAGAGTCAAGAAACATCTTTAGAAAGTTTTTCTCTTGTACCCAAACTAAGTATCTTATTGAAGATGGTCAATAAATAGTGTCACAATGATGGGAAACTTCTTGGAAGACCTGAACATTATTGAAGCCATGTGTTTATCAAGTGAAGATACATCATGACTAAGTTCTCATAACCAGATTTTCCAGGACATCCTGAATTTCATATATTAATAATTCTATTCTTCTATAATTTTAGTTAATAAATGCAATATGATTTAATAGATAAATGAGTGTTCAAATCAAAATTCATCAGAGGGAATGTCCTAATTTTTAATCCAGAAAATAAGATCAGTATTCTTGTATCATGTACATTATCTTGCACAATGTCCACGATCATACATGCATCTATAACATACTGGATATATTATTCAAAGTTCAAATAAACTCTCTCAGTCTGTTAGTGTGTCTTCTCAATTTTTCTAAAATCACACATGCATCCTTACTTAAGAGTTCTGAAAGAATTCTTGCTACTTCTATGTTGAATGAACAATTCTATTTAGAACCTAAGAACATTAAGCAAAATAAGCCATCAGTAAATACTACATGACAGTTACTTTGTGTCCAACAGAAACTGATGCAAAACTACTACAACTGAATGAATAAAGAACATATCACATCACTTCAACCCTATTACTTGGTACTGAGGACAAGAACCTGAAGCAGAGTCATACTTTTTGACCTTGGTGTCATTGTTTCTAGCACAAGGACAGGAAAACATCTACTGTGCTCACTGGCTGGTCACAGTGCCTAGTTCTGTGTCTGTCATGTGATGGGCAATTGACACATATTTACTGATTGAGTGCCTGAGTAAAGGTGAGTTCTGAAATCACTATACCAAAAGGAAAAAATAATTTCTACATTTAAAGAAAACAAATGCAGACTGCGCACGTTCAGACACCTGGCATATTTAAGTCAGTTTCAAATCTTAACAGAAACAGTTCCACAAATTACCATTTACAACTTACTGATGATAACATTATCCAAGTCAGTCTATAGTCATTCGATTGTGTGCATCAGCCCTGGAGAAGACACTCTGGTTGACTTAATCTGCAGTCAAATTCAATGACCCAGAACAGACCTTTCCCAAGCAAAGGCTATTTCTAATGAAAAGATCTTAGAGAAGATCACACAGTAAACTGTAAACTATACTGCAACATGGATGGGTTCTTTAAGTTCAGGGTTGGCTAATTAGAAAGCATGAGAACCACTGACAAATTTATTAATCTTATAGATCATAAATAGAGAGGCTAGAGACATCTCAGAAAAGAAGACACAGATGGTGTGAGAATCACTGGGAGCTGCAGGTTTTAGTGAACGAAACCTTAGAAATAGTCACAGGAATCCAAAGTCGTGCGTGTGTTCCTCAAAGCCATGTCATCCTACCTTGACCTTGCACCTCGAGTGCAAAGTTCTAATTCTACTTTGACCTGTGCAAACAGGGTTATTGTTGCAACTGACCCTTTCAAATTTTCTTTCAGGCCCTGCTGCAAAAAAGAAGTATGTCAGTTATAACAACCTGGTTATCTAACCTGTTCCATTCCACGGAGCTATGGAGGAGGACGACCCTCAGTTATTCCGTCACCCAACCTGGCACAGGACTCTTTTGGTCCTACTCGCTTCCCGTCACCGGAGGAGCTTCCCCGCCGGAAGACCAACGTTAGAGGATCCAAGTATCCTAAACAGCTGCTTTATGAAATATCCTTACTTTATCTTGGCCTAATAAGTCACTGGCATCAGCACTGCCAACTCGGCTGCAATTTTGGACTTTCCCTACGAAAGGGAGTGTCGAGACTCAAGTCCCACCCAGGCTCTTGAGGACGAACCACTGAGAGCCACAGGACCGTTTGGGGCTGACCTGTCTTTCTATGTATGCACTTCCAGGTTGCAAGGTTTTGAAATTTTCTGTACAGTTTGTGAGAACTTTCGCACTTTGCCATCTGATGTCGTACCTCGGTTCACTGTTTGTTTTCGAATGCCCTGTTTTCATAGAGCCCTATTCTCTCAGACAGCAGAATATTTGGGAAAATGTTACAACAATTAAAATATTAAAAAGATCTTGGCAGACTAAAAAAAAAAACCCACAGACATCTCTACGTGACTGTATAATTATGATTATAATTATAACAAAAAAGATATTTAAAGACCAAAAACTGTGCTGAGAAAGTATGCCCCACCTATCTTTGGTATAGGATAGGTTACATGAAAGAAAGGTATTGGCTGAACTGAGTAGAGGTCTTGATCTTTGGAATGCATGCCAGTAATGTATTTTACAGTACATGTTTATTATGTTCACTATTTGTATTTGTGTTCTCTTTGGTTATTTTAATTAAGGTATATGGATTTTTGCAATAATTTTAATAATTATTAAGCTGTTCGAAGGAAAGAATATGGATTTTTGATGTCTTGAGGTTTTGTTCATGCCCCTCTTTGACTGACCAGTGTGATAAGGACTTTAAAAAAAAGCATGTATGTTTTTTACTGTTTGTAATAAGTATTTTCGTTAATCTTGCTGCTTATGTGCCAATTTAGTGGAAAAACAAAAAACCCTTGCTGAAAATTTCCCTTTCCATTCTCTTTCAATTCTGTGATATTGTCCAAGAATGTATCAATAAAATACTTTGGTTAACTTTTTTATTTTCTGCAATAAATATTTTTAGTTGTTTTTCCCCCTTTAGTTACAGTTTATTTCATAGAGTTCTAAGTTAGAGAAAGATGTAGACAATCCAACTTGTTAAAAGTAACACGCTCTAGTTCACAACTGTAGCCATATCTGACATGCATATTAAAAACCCAGAGGTATTATGTTGTGTCATAGAAAAGAAACTGTCATAGCACTCATGCTTTTTTCCCCCCTTCATAATTGAAGTTGAGACCTGACGACTCTCAGGAATTTACTCATTATCTATCAAAAACAGCAAAGTTGAGAAAGGAAGGAGAAAATAAAGAATAAATATTTGCTTAAATAAAGAGGAGTCTGCTTTTAGCTCTGAGGTATCTCCAGATTCTTTTCCACAGAGGTTGCACTAATTTGCAGTCCCACCAGCAGTGTATGAGTACCATCTTAAAAGTTTGATTAATTGACATTTCCACTAGAATATACGAAAGTACCTATTTCTTTGTATCTTCATCTGTGCATGATGTTACTCTTACAA
>CAUYSK010030405.1:0-12304 GCA_963575035.1 Avahi laniger
GCCCGGCTAATTTTTTTTTTCTATATATTTTTAGTTGTCCAATTAATTTCTTTCTATTTTTGGTAGAGACGGGGTCTCGTTCTTGCTCAGACTGGTTTCGAAGTCCTAAGCTCAAACAATCCCGCCGGCCTCGGCCTCCCAGAGTGCTAGGATTACGGGTGTGAGCCACCGCGCCCGGCCTAGGACGTCCTCTTGATGTGTGCTGGAGAATTTGTTGTTGCTGAAGAGAAACCCCTACATATTTTGGTGACCAGATGTGAAGTACAGTTGATCCTTGAACAATACGGGTCTGAACTATGTGGGTCCACTTATATACAGATTTTTTTTTCAACCAAATGAGGAGTGAAAATACAGTATTCTCTGGATGCAGAAACCCAAGTATAAGCAGGGCTGCCTTTTTGTATATGAGGTTCCACAGGGCAGATTGTGGGACTTGAGTATGCTTGGATTTTGGTATCTGAGGGGGTCCTGGAATCAGTCCCCGAATATACTGAGGGACAACTGTATTCTGTTGAGTGGTGACTGGTGTGTGAGCGCAGGAAAAACACTTTGGTTTTTCTTAAGTTGTTCTAAGTTACTAGTCCTGTGTCTCAACAGCCATAAGTAAATATACGAGGGCAGTACTATCCCATTTAACATTTATTAAGCACCTTTTATATGCCAGGCATTATACTAGTGCAGTGGGAATACAAAGAAGATTTTTAAAAGACCCTGCCCTGGAGTTGTTCAGTCTTAGCACAACACTAATTAACAAGAAAGATTTTTTACTTTCCTGCTGGAGCTGTGCCTGGCAGGTCAAAGCTTTTGAAAACCAACAGAGTGGATTCTTTCCTTAATATCCATAATTATCCTATTCAGAGACAAGGAAGTTAATGATATCAACTGCTTTTCTAAGCAGCAGTCTTAGCAGTTTCTGCCTCTGTCCCTAGAAAAAGCAATAGGCACAAAGAAACTCCACTAATTCAATTAGATGTGAAGAATTAACCTATCAAAGTGTGATCATCTGGTGCCCTAGGGTGAAACAGAGAAGTGTGGCATCCAAAGACAAAATGGTTGGTGAAGGACCCTGTGGTTCACTATTTGAGTCAGCTGCTTGTGTTGACATTTTCTTAGAACTGGTTTGGGAGTACAAATCTTGAATGAGAAGGCATTTTATTTCAAATACATTGAATTTTCTTCTAATGAATATAGAGGAAAATGCTTATTTCATTCAATAGTAATGCAGCTCTCTCATATATGGCAGAAATTTTTTTTTTTTTCCTTAGGCTGGTCAAGTGAAGCAATGGGAGTGGAGAAGAAACAAAAGAATCTGTAACTGGTTGTGATCAATTAGTTGTAAACACCACTGCATTTGGACCAACGGGCAGAAGTTATTAATAAGTAAATCTGGGGGCAATCACTTAATATCAACTTTAAAATGGACATTCTTTCTTTTTAGAGACAGGGTCTCACTCTGCTGCCCAGGCTGGAGTGCAGTGACATGATGTTGGCTCACTGCAACCTCAAACTTCTGGGCTCAAGTGATCTTGCCTCAGCTGCTCTAGTAGCTGGGACTACAGGCACATGCCGCCATGCCCAGATAATTTTAGAAATTGGGTCTTGATATTTTGACCAGGCTGGTCTGAAACTTCTGGCCTCCAGTGATCCTCCCACCTTGGCCTCCCAAAGCACTGGGATTACAGGAGTGAGTCACTGAACTCAACCAAATTGGACATTCTTAAGAAAGATTCAGTTGGGTCTTCTATATTAATAGGCTGTAACCAGAACTTTGTATTAAGCAGAGGCACACATCACCTAATGTTAAAAAAGCAAATAAGCAAACACAAACCAATTTCCATAAGATTTCAGGGAGTCTGAACCACAGACTTAATGAGAAATTTAAAATCAGCCACATGTTGTAATGGACATCTCTGATTTCTTTACATTTACAGTGCTCATCTATCCAAATGTTATATGTTTTAAAAAAAAACCATTCATAAAGCTTGCTAGTTTAATATGAAATATAAATTCAAAGCACTATAGCGTAGTACTTGTTTTTTTTTTTTGTTTTTTGAGACAGACTCTCACTGTGTTGCCTGGGCTAGAGTGCTGTGGCGTCATCCTAGCTCACAGCAACCTCCAACTCCTGGGCTCAAGCGATCCTCCTGCCTCAGCCTCCCGAGTAGCTGGAACTACAGGCACACACCACCATACTTGGCTAATTTTTTTTCTATTTTTAGTAGAGACAGAGTCTTTCTCATGCTCAGGCTAGTGTCAGACTCCTGGCCTCAAGCAATTCTCCCTCCTCAGCCTCCCAGGATGCTCGGATTGCAGGCATGAGCCACTGCACCCAGCTGGAGAGTTTGATTTCAGTTAAGCACAAAGATGAAGAGAAATGTACAGAGAAGCAGTTGTGGATATAGAGGAACTTGGTGGTGACTGACCATGAATTCCATGAACCATAGTGGAAGAATTTCAGAGCTGAGAAGAGAAGAAAAACAGTCATAAAAGGGATATACGGAGATATTTGAGTACACTCAAAGATGAGGAGGAATGACTTGGGAGTCTTAGTGTGACCGATATAATGATGAATTGCCCAACACAATTGTGAGATTGTGTGAGGGGCTGGCTAAGCAAGTCCAAAATCCATAGGGCAGAAAGTCAGGAAGGGAGGATTGCAGGCAGTTTAGAACTCATGGACACAGGCTGAAACTATTGTCTTCAGGCAGTCAGGAAGGAAAGATCATGAGCAGGATGGAACTCCATGGATACGTGGGTTAAAGCTGTGGTCCACAGGTGGAATTTCTTCTCTCTCGCAGGGAAATCTCAGCTTTGCTTTTATAGCCTTTCAGTGGATTCAGTCAGGTCAATCCATCCAGGATAACATTCCTTCCTTAAAGTCAACTGATTAGGGGCTTTAGTTACAAATGCAAAATATCTTCACTGCAACACCTAGATTAGTGTTTGAATAACTGGAAACTGTAGCCTAGCCAAGTTGGCACATCAAAATGTCATCACAGTTGACTTAGTTTTGGTATTTTATCAAATCTGACATTTTCTGCTTTGTAATTGGGGTATTTAGAACACTTACGTATAATGTGATTACTGATAATAGGTTTAAATTTATCATCTTATTAATTTGTTTTCTATTTGTTCCATCTGATTTTTATTCCCCCTTTCTCTTTCCCTGTCTTCTTTTGGGTTATTTTTAATGTGTGGTTTCATTTTACTTCCTTTTCTAGCTTATTAGCTATAACTCTTCGTTTTGGTATTTTAGTTGTTTTAGAGTTTACAGTATACATCTTTAACTTATCACAACCTACCTTAAGTGATATTATACTACCTTGCAAATACTATAAGAACTTTAAAATAGTGTATTTTCATTTTTTCCTCCTGACCTTCGTGTTATTGTCATACATTTTACTTTTAATTATGTTACAAACTTCACAATGCACTGTTATTATTTTTGTTTAAACATTCAATTATCTTTTAAATAGATTTAAATAATAAGAAAACAATCATATATTTATCCACATAGTTATAATTTCCATTGTCATTCATTCTATTTGGTTCTTTCCATATTTCCATTTGGTATCATTTTCCTTCTTCCTGGAGAACTTCCTTTTCTATTTCTTGTAGTGCAGGTCAGCTGCTGATGAATTCTTTTGTCTTTTGTATGTCTGGAAAGTATTTCATCTTCATTTTTGAAAGCTATTTCAACTGGGCAAAGATTTCCAGATTGACAGTTCTTTTTTCTTTCAGTCCTTTAAAGATGTTCCTCCACTGTCCCCTTCCTTGCATTTTTACAGTAAGTCTGCTCCCATTCTATTTCCTTTGAATGTAATGTGTCTTTTTTCCCTCTGGCTGCTGTTAACATTTTCCTTTGCATTTAGTGTGTTTATTTTTTCCCCTCTAGCTGCTTTTAATATTTTCTCTTTATCTCTGGTATTTGATTATGGTGTGCCTTGGCTTGGTTTTCTTCGTGTTTCTTGAGGTTCTTTGAATTTCCTGAATCTGTGGGTTTATATGTTTCATCAAATTTGGAAAATTTTGGATATTATTCCTTCAAATATTTTTCTGCCCCCTCCCCTTTCAGAGACTTCACTTACATGTGACTTACATTGCTTGAAGTTGTCCCACAGCTCACTGATTGCTCTTTTATTTAATAATTTTTTAAAATTCTCTTTTCTCCATGTGTTTCATTTTGGATAGTTTCTATTGCTATGCCTTCATGTTTACTAATGTTTTCTTCTGCAATGTCTAATTTGATGTTAATCCCATCCAGTGTATTTTTCATCTGACACATTGTATTTTCCATCTCTAGAAGTTCAATTAGGGTCATTCTGATATCTTCTATGTCTCTAGTTAATTCTTGAACATATGTAATATGATTATAATAAATGTTTTCATGTGTCCTCTGCTAATTATCAGTTCTGGGATGGTTTCAATTGACTAATTATTCTCCTCATCATGGGTTGTGTTCTTCTGCTTGTTCGCATGCCTGATAACCTTTGATTTGATGCCAGATATTGGGAATTTCATCTCGTGTGCTGGATAGTTTTGTATTCCTATGAATATTCTTGAGATTTGTTCTGGGATACAGTTTGGTTACTTTAAAAAAATTTCACACTTAAAGGTCTTGTTTTTATAATTCATTATGTGAATCTTGAATAGCACTTGGTCTAGAGCTAATTATTTCCCATTACTGAGGCAAGAACTTCCTGTGTACTCTACCCAATGGCTTGTGCATTATGAGGTTTTCCATTCTCGCTGATGGGAATGGGCACTATTGCTGGCCCCATGTGACTGTCGCATTCCCTTTAATCCTTTTGGATAGCTTTTGCCCTGGCTTCAGGTAGTTTCCTCACATCCATATGCTGATCAGGGGTTACCTTTACAGATCTCCAGGGGTTTCTTTTTGTGCAACTCTTTCCTCTTCAGTACTCTACATGAACTCTAGCCATTTTAGTCTCCCTAGACTCTCAGTTCCATCTTCTCACCTCAGGGAGTGCTGGGGTCCACCTGGGCTCCTCCTCATTGTGTTGTAGCCTAAAAACTTTCTCATGGCAGTAAATTAGGCAATTGTAGGACTCATCTCATTTATTTCCCATTTCTCAGGGATCACTGTTTTTCATTGCCTACTAGCTAGTATCTCGAAAATACGTTTCATGTATTTTGTCTGGAGTGGAGTTTTTAAGGGGAGTTGTTTCAAGTGAGAGGGTAAATTTGTTACCTGTTACTCTATCTTGGCTGGAAGAAGTATTATTTAACATTTTTTATATAAGAGCTTTATTGAGATATAATTTACATACCATACAATTTATCCATTTAAAGCATAAAAATTAATAGTTTTAGTGTATTAACAGCATTGTGCAATCATTGCCATAATTAATTTTAGAGCATTCTCAACACCCCCAAAGGAAAACCCATATCCATTAGTAATCACTCCCCATTTTTCCCCACTCTCCCTTCCCCAGCCCTGGGCAACCATTAATCTACTTGCTGTCTCTATAGATGTGTTTATTCTGGCCATTTCATATAATTTAGCTCATGTGGCTTTTGTGATTCACTTCTTTCACATGGTATATTTTCAAAGTTCATCTGTGTGATAGCATGTATCAGTACTTCATATTTTTATTGCCAAATAATAGTCCATTGCATAGATATATCATATTATTTATCAATTCATCAGTTGATGGACATTTGGGTTATGTCTATCTTTTGGCTGTTATGAATAATGTTGCTTTAAATATTCATGTGAAAATGTTAATGTGGTTATACACCTTCACTTATTTTGAGTACATACTCGGGCATGGAATTGCTGAGTTATATGGTAACTATGTTAATCTTCTGAGACTATCTTATTTAATTTGAATCCTCACAATTCTTTGAGGAAGGCATTATCATCTCCATTCTGAGAAGGCATGGAAGTTCAACGAGGTAAAATAATTTGTCTGAAGTTGCACTACTAGAAAATAATAGGATTCAAGTCCAATTTTTCTTGAGAAACAGTCACTCTCAAGACTATAGATTGGTACAATTGTTTTGAAGAGCAATTTGGCAATGTGTGTTCAAAATTTTAAATGTGCACACTTATAGAAGCCGGTAGTTTCATATCTAGAAATTTAACACAAATACTGCTACTTCTATGAAAATATGTGTACCAAGATATTTATTATAAATTTGTTGTAATAAAAACAATTCAGACACATAAATGGTCAGCTGTAGGGGATTGTACATCCATATAATGGAATACTATGCAATCATTGAAAAGAACATTGATAGATATATGCTGATAGAGGAAATGCTTAATAAATAGTAAGTATAAAGTCAAATAGAATTATATATACAGTAGTGATCCATTTGTGGGGAAAACCAAGAAAAACATATGCTTATATATGTACTGGAAATTACTGAAACACAGAAAAAATATTACTTGTATGTGAGAAATGGGAATGAGAGATGAGTATTTTTATTTTTCATTTTATGCTTCTCTGTGCTGTTTTAGCTTTTGGTCATGATTTTGTATGCATTCTATAAATTTGAAACGTGATTTTAAAATACCAGATATTCTGACTCCAAGTCCAGTGCGCTTCCTCATACATCATAACTATACAGTATTTCCATCTTCATAACTACCACCAAGGTCCAGTATGCTGCCTTACATATAACAAACACTGAAATAATTGTCAGAAAGATAAAGAATTTTTTCCCTTTAAGAAAAGACTAATTGGTGCCACAAAGCAGGTTATAAAAACGATAGAGAAACTTGTCCTAGAAAAGAAACTCATTCAATTGTAATGGAAAATTGATAAGAGACGGATTAGAGTAAGTTAGAAGTGAGAGGTCTGTTGGTTGCCAGAGCAACGTCTTCCTGATTGGAAGGAATGCCTCACTGGAGAGGGGCTGTCAGTGCAGACATTGCTGCCTCCATCTTCTTTGTTTTCATTTAGCTTTGATCACCAGGCAATGAGCAAGCAAGCTAGAAGGAGTTCGCGGAGTCAGTGTCATAACCACAGCAAGAGGCATGCTGGGACGTTGACAGGGAGAGAGCACAAAGTAGACTTGCAGGTGTCAATGGGGAGAAGGAAGCCTCTGGGTAAAGGGCCCAACCTGAAGAAGGGAGATGGCCAAAAGTTCAGATCACAGGGTTCAAGGGAATGGGGCTAATTCAAGTCTTATTTGTACTGGTTTGAGAGCCAATTTGGAGTCTGGGGCCCAGGAACAATAATATTTGCATAGTGGTAATAATCATAGAAATTTGGGTAAAAGTTTCTGGATTCTAGGGGTTGATCTGGTTTGAAGAGAATTTAAGCCCACAGCTGAAGAATCAAGAGGTGGCGCAGTTCCCCTCTTAACCTAGGGAGAGACACTCGGCAAGGCCTAGGCTTTTGGAGGTGGGGTAGGGATGGAGTTCAAGCCAGCCATAAAAGCTACTTGAAGCTCCACAAGAGTAGGGGCCTTTCTTAATCACTACTATATCCTTAATGCCTAGAATAATTTTTGACACAGGTGGGAATGTATTCCATAAATATGTGTGAAATAAATGAAGCCCAGCTCTTCAGACTAGGGCTTTCCTCAAACACACCAGATCATGCATGTGCTTAAGGCAGCAGGCTAGTTCCAAACTTCAGCCACTAGCGGGAAGACACTCTTGATATATTTTCAGTCTTGGCAGAAGCTGGGTGAGGCTGGCCATAAAGGCTAAAGAGCTTTATTTTCTACAAATGGACAAGACTCTGGCAGGCAGAGACTGACAGCTACAAAATCTCCTTTAATCAGATCTCAAATGTTACCTCTTCAGAAAGGCCTCTTCTGACTATCATAGCTAAAATGCCCCTCAGTGCTCACCAGCTCATTGCCTATTTCATTACTCTGTTTATTTTCTTCACTGTCTGAAAACATCTAAGGAATTTGTCTACGCGTTCAGCGTCTGAGTCCCTCCACTAAAATTTAAGCACCACAAAAGCAGGGACTTTTGTCTCATTCACCACTCTATTTCTGGAACCTAGGAATGATCGACATGTAATCAGTGTTCAATAAATATTTGTTGAAATCTAGACTGGAGAAATCAGTCTAATGTAAGAAGCATTTCCCACTTTTTCTCAGAGGAGAAAGGAAAGCTCAAGTTTAATATAAACAGTGATTAAACAATTGAGTTTAATGACAAAGGTACCAGCTTACTCTTGTGTTTCTATTTCTTTAAATTTTACTCTAGCCAGTACAAAATTTTCTCTTATATATTACTTGTAGTGAGCAAATATTTTCTGTTAACAGTTTATTTTAAACTAGAAAAACTTCCAAAAGAGTGCATCTGTTAATCTATAACTACCTATATCCATGCTAGAAGAAATGTTAGACTAGTCTATAGTCAAATCCAAGTTAACACAATCCCGAAGACAGTGTTTCTCAGGGAGGTCTAAGGACCTCCAGCATCAGAATCACTTATCCAAAATTCATATTCTGGCTGGGTGCGGTGGCTCGCACCTGTAATCCTAGCACTCTAGGAGATGAGGCAGGAGAATAGCTTGAGCTCAGGAGTTCAAGACCAGCCTGAGCAAGAGTGAGACCCCATCTCTACTAAAAATAGAAAGACATTAGCCGGGCATGGAGACCATGGGGCCTTACTGAAGGGCAAACCATGAATTGCAAAATTAGATTTGTACTTTAGCGAAAAGGAGCAGGAGGAAAAATAATGAATGAGAGTTTACCGAGCAGGTTTGGTAGGAGGTGGTCAGAGTGGTCCATGGAGAGAACAGCACGTAAAAAGGGACAGAGCTATGGAAGAATATAGTATGTTCAGGGACTAGCAAGCAGCTTGATGTGGCCAGAACGTAGGTACATGGGTGGTGATGACAGAGTGATAAAGCCACACAGGTCTTTAGGATAGCAGATGACGGACATTGTAGGGAGGCAATGTCATCGGGTGGTTTAAGAGCGTGGACTCTGGAGCCACACTGCCAGCATTTGAGTCCCATTTCTTTAACTTACTAGCTGTGTGGCTTTGGGAAAACTATGGGACCTCCCTTGCCCTAGTTTCCTCATGTGTAAAATGAGGATAATTACGACTACCACCTGGAAGGTTTGTTTTGAGGATTAAATCATTCAATATGTAAAAATCAATTAGAATGGTCTTGCATTTAGTAAGTACCATGTAAATGTTAGCTGCTCTTGTTATTTTAAACCATGTTAAGAATTTTGAAGTTAATTTTTTTGACAATTGGAAGATTTCTGATGGTCTTTGAAAGGAGAGGGGATATATAAAGTGTTGTTCCAGGAAAACTAACTCAGTGTCAAAAATGTCAAAGTGGTGTTTTAGGAAAATTGGTGGTGTGCGGAAGATGACCTGCATGGGGAAGAAACTAGAGGCATGGAGCTCTGTTAGGAGAATATCGTAGAAATCCAGAAAAAGATGGTAAGGGCTTGACTAAAGGCAATGACAGTAAGTCAGAAAAGAAGAGTCACATGTATGAAAGAATTTGGAAGCAAATTGACAGAACTTGGGAAACATTGGATAAGGGGAATGAATAAGAAGGTTCATAGGCAATTAGGTGTCTCAGGTGGGTTCCATGTTTGGATGTGCCATGACAACTTTTCCTAACTTCCTTCCTGGTCCTAGAGGCAGTGACTGCTCAACTCTGTTCTATTTCCTTGCCTTCCCCAAAGAGCTATCTTTCTCCAGCCTCAGGCCCTTCAGCATGAAAGAATAGTTAAGAAAACACCATTTGAGATTTCCTAGGGAAGTTTACAGAATAAAGGTGACCTACAGAATCTTACTCAATCCCCTACCACCACTGCCAAATAGCTAACAAAATGAACACACAAAAAATCACAATAAAAGACACTAACAATTTCAACAGCAGCAAACAAACAAGCAAAAGAGTAAAACTTCAAACTGTAAATTTCCAAAAGCAGCGGCCAAGGAAGAAACGTAAAGCTCCTGGGATAGTGCTATAAGGCTCCCAACTCTGTTCCCACCCCCAGAAGCAGAACTTAGGGAAAAAGGAAGTTAACAAAATCCTGTAAGTTATCAATCACTGAAACCCACCGATTTGGAGAGTAGTCAACAGCACTGTGGGATGGGGTGTTCGGAAACAGATCATTTGGGGAAGAGTCCAGAAATATCCTCAAGAGGAGAAGCTCTAACATATTCCTGCAAGATCTCAGTCAAAGCAGGCAGGACTGCCAGGGTTTGCCATTTCTGGAGGTTCCCTATTTCCCTATTTCTCAGGAGTATTGAGCCAAAGCTTTGGGAGTTGAATATACCCCTGGCAGGTAGAAATGGGCCATTTATGTACATTTAACAAAACATCGGAAAACAGAGAAAAGAGTCCAAGTTTCTCAGCATGGGGGTGGGGGCCAGCCTTAGCTAAGCCTTTCCCTTCCTACAATTTATTTACCTGAAGGCTATAGAAGAATGGATTGAACAAAACATTCTGCTTTGAAGCAAAACCTTGGAGTAGAATATTAAAGGGTCCTAGATGAGCTTGGAAGGGTGTCCTGAAGAATTCAATCAAATTATATCAGAGCAAATACAAGCTCTGGCCGGACATGCCTATGCGAAGCATAAGAAAAGGGGGAAAAATGGCATGGATACCATGCCAACATACCACCACAACCAAAGGAGAAAAATAAAGAAACATAGCATGCAAACAAGAGATTAAATCCATATGGAGCAGCAAATGCAGACTTGGGCATTTATCCCAGAGAAATGAAAATTTATATTCACACAAAAACCTGCACATGAATGTTCATAGCAGCTTTCCTCATAAAGTCCGAAATTGAAACAATGCAGAGGTACTTCAGTGAGTGAATGGTTAAACAAACTGTGGTACATCCATACCATGGAGTACTACTCAGCAATAAAAGGAACAAACTGTTGAGACATGTAATAACCTGGACAGGTTTCCATGAAATTATACTGGGTGAAAAAAGTCAGTCCCTGGAGATCACATACTGTATATAATTCCACTTATATAATATTCTCAAAATGACAAAGTTATAGAGATGGAGAACAAATTAGGAATGGTGAAGGTCAGGTGGGAGGTAGGTGGGTGTGGTTATAAAAGGGCAACACAAGGGATCCTTGTGATGTTGGAACTGTTCTGTATCCTGAATGGGGTGGTGGATACACATGGGATACATTACATAGAGGTACACACACACACGCTAGCACACACACACAAATGACTAGAAGTAAAATGTGGAATGAATGTGAATAAGAGGAAATGTGAATAAGATGAGTGAATTGTATCAATGTCAACATCCTGGTTGTGATTTTGTACTAAAGTTTTGCAAGATGTTATGTTTGGGGGAGATTGGGTAACCGGTTACATAGAACCTCCCTGTATTATTTCTTACAACTGTATGTGATGCTACAATGATATCTTAATAAAAATTCACTGAAAAGGAAAACATATGTAAGAAAACATAACCCAAGAAACACAAGAACACTTGTGAGTGTTTTGGTGTTAGGACTCAATAAAACATGAATTCAGTAAATCAGAACTCAAAGACAAGATAATAAAGAATAGAATGAGGATATGGCAGAGCTAAGAAACAAAACACCACCATTTCAGAACTAATAGATTAACTAGAAGCAGCATGGCACAGAATAGTGCTGACTGAAAATAAAATCACTGACATGAAAGGACATATTGTGATAATCATAGTGAATCAAAGGTAAAAGACAAAGAGATTAATTCAATCATAGGAAGCATAACAGTAAATAGTTATGGAAAATGAAGACAATCTAACTAGGCTGGTTAGGGTCTCTAAAGCCTATGGAGAAATCAGTGAATTGTCTAGAAAATGTATTTAGGAATATTATAGAGGAAAATTTCCCTGAAATTAAAGAACTCAATCTGTAGACAGAAAGAGCATATAATGTATTCTAGAAAACACTTAAAAGAATGACTGATGTTGGCGTGGATGCGGAGAGGTAGGAACACTCATGCACTGTTGGTGGGACTGCGAACTAGTGCAACCTCTGTGGAAAGCACTATGGAGATACCTTAAAGAGATATAAGTAGAACTACCATTTGATCCAGCAATCCCATTTCTGGGCATCTACCCAAAAGAACAAAAGTCGCTCTGTGAAAAAGACACCTGCACCCGAATGTTTATAGCAGCACAATTCACAATCGCAAAGGCGTGGAAACAACCCAAGTGTCCATCAATACATGAGTGGATTAATAAAATGTGGTATATGTATACCATGGAGTACTATTCAGCTTTAAGAAACAATGGTGATATAGCACTTCTTGTATACTCCTGGATAGAGCTGGAACGCATTCTACTAAGTGAGGTATCCCAAGAATGGAAA
>CAUYSK010030408.1:0-16876 GCA_963575035.1 Avahi laniger
TCCAGAAATTTTGATTGAAAACTGCCACTCTAGCTTCTAGCCTTTGATCCCTTGGATATACATTTCTAACTCTAGGATAAATAGCACTACATATTGATCTCTGGTTCAGAGCTTATACTATATCCCAAACACAAATGTTGCTTTCCTATGGCATCATCACTGAGTAGTCTATAGAATATTCTGCTATTCTTTAAGTCTACCTGCTGCTGATTTGAATGATGAGAAATATGGCAATATTAATAAGCTTAGAAGTAAGTATCAGATCATTTTTTTCTTCTATCGTTATAAGGATAGTTTCTTGATCAAAAAATTTTTTGTACCCCCATAATATCCTGAAATAATAATAAGAAGAAAACAAAGCAACATGTCTTTGAAACAAAAGTATCAAAAAGAAAGGTAGGACACAAGAAACAATTTTAGGTGCAGAGAAGAGGAAAAAAAAACTGAGGAAATTCAATGAAATAGCCACAGCATTTCAGAAAATAGTGTGCAGAATTATCTGCCAATTATCTTAATGTTAAAGAGAGATTAGGAGTTACATATAACGGGGAAGTATTGGAAAGGCTGTTTTGGATAATATGATAAAGGATCTATTAACGATAAAACTGACAACCACCAGGTCCAAGTTAAATGAAGAGGTCAATATGCCTGGACATTGCTGGTAAACAGAGGACATTAAAAAGCTTCAAGGAGCTAATGAAGGCATTCACAGAAATAATTTGTTGTAAAATAAAAGCCATGTGACTCCAAAGTTTCAATGTTTTTAAATACTATGTTATACTACCCATTAGGAAAAGTGGAGGGCGGGGAGCGGGAGGAGGAAAAGGAGGTCGTAAGAGAAAGCAAAGGAAAAGACTATTCTCAAAGAGACTTGAACCTCTTACAAGCTACTACTATTTAAGCAAAACATGTACTTTCAGATAATTATATATCTGACCCTCAAATAATCAATAACTTAACTATTGACTTGTGCAAGCTAGTCTTCTTCCTTAAATAGATTCAATTCTATAAGTGTATTACAACTCTTTCAGTTCTCTCCTTCCCTTCTTCCCTTCCTTTTTCCCCTCTCTTTCCATGCACAAATATTTTTAATGCCAAATATATGCCAATTATTGGAATAGGCAGTGCTAATTTGGATTCATCTTTAGGCCAGTAGGAGAGAAATGGACACAGATGTTTCTATCACAGAGTCATATGTTATAATAGAGACAAATCAGACAGTGTTATGACATTAAATCTTAAAGGATTATATGATAGATTGAAATATTCTTCACAAATATCCATGTTGCAAATGTCCCCCCTATTGACCCTTTCTTGAGACCCCTCCTTAACCCAATAACCTTGACTCTGTGACTTGGTTTTGTAATGAAATGTGGATGAAAATGACAAGCAGAAGTTATACAAATCACCGTGTAATTTTATCTTTTCTGTGATGGAACACACAACGTCCTAGAGAAAAGCTATTTCTTGAACCTAGATCTCAGCATCTAGAGGACATGGAGAATGATCACAGCCTACTCACAACAGACATGTACATAAGCAACAAATCAACATTGGCAAACTACTCAGACCCGATTGTTAAGAAGGGCGAGGCACATTTTGGAGCTAAAAGTAGTTTAAAAAGGTTCAATGCAAAGGCGTGTATACAGCAAGAAGTGCAAGGGGAGTTGAAGATAGGTATGTGTGTGTGTGTGGAGGCGGGGAGAGTGGTAGCATTTTTGGTGAATAGATTTAAGGGGAAATGAGACTGGAAACTGAGAAACTAAGAGCCTAATTAATCATTTTTGTGTGTGTAAGAGTTTTCCAGATACAGTCTCTCTGATCACTCCCTCTATAGGCAGCTATCAGCAATAAGGAAATTCAGTTTGTGTTGCTGACTGCAAGTGATCCAGGAAATCTGGAAATTGCTCATTGTCTTGCTGGACGTGGGCTTCTTGATCTCATTTTGGCTGTTTCCTGCTTGAAGGTAGAGAACACGTGCCTTTATTCTTTGGCGGAACTTGGTATATTAAGGCATTTTCTTATAACAGAAGAGCAAGCAGAGGGAAAGAAATGGGAATTGTTTTTGTCTATATTGGCTCAAATTTCAAAGATCTTCCAGAACAGCATTTCCTAAGCTGTTTATGGTAAAAAACAAAATTTATTTCCACAATCGACAATCCATTGCGAATCAATGCTTTGTAAAATGCAAAAAATCAATTGCTAAATAAATTTTAGAAGATATATAAAATGTAAGTTCAGATTTCTTTTAGATTCAACAGGCATATAATTATTCTGTCAAATTTCTATAATAATTTATAACTAATTAATTTCTATTTCTGTACTAATATTGTTATGAACTAAAACAAAACAAAGCAAAACATAAACAATGTGCAGATCAGAACTGCTTTAGGCCAGCTTTTGAATAGCACTGTTATAAAAGAATCATATTATTTGATACATTTTATAATATGGATAACTCAAATAAAATATAAAATAAAGCAGTAAATTATAAGATCCACTATCTACAGGGAGTGGTCCTGATAGCCTTATTAATTTTTCTTATTAAAATAAAAATCTCCACACTGAAGCCTCTACTGCTACATGGACATGTAATTTACAATGAAATGTTGGTCATATTTCATGAAAATAATGTCTTAAAAATAATACTTGAAATTAATTCTGTTCAATTCCTAAAAGAATCATCATACTCATTCTTATATGTTTTGTTCATATAGCATAAATATAACAAAATGAAGAAGCACTGAAATAGTTAAAATGAAAAATTTTGGTCTATGAAATAGAATCAGGAAACCAACCTCTCTCTATTTCTCTCTCTCTTTCTCTCTCTCTCTCCTACTCTTCCTTTCCTCTTTTTCTATTATTTTTTATGAAAGTACTAGAATTCCTAAAAGCAAAGAGCTAATAACTAACTCGGCTTGATCAGATAAATCAGTTCAGTTTGTCAATATTTAAGCTCCTGTCAAAATCCTAATATTGAGTCTACTTGGATTGGCCATTGTGCTTGAAGTATGCTCTTTAATTTTAGAAAAACTTGTATCATTTGTTGCTCCTGTTTATCTCTAAAAACAATCCAAAGTCATGGTAATTAGCAGCATTTTAATTGCTAGCATATAAAAATGGATTTTGAACTTTGCCAATATTAAAACCTTAATAACAGTAACTAAGATGTTATATTTGTATTACTCTGATAAGCTGGTAACATTGTTAAGAGCAGCAGTTAAAGCATTGGACGAAACATAATTAAATTTCTCTATTGAGAAACCTCAAATATATTCCAAACATTCCACAAGAATGGTAATAATGTATTTCAATATGTTATTTATCTTACTTTATAATTCTCATAAAGTTTAATGATGACTAAATTTATAAATAACATCTGGTAAATATATTTTCAAGATACAAATAGAGTTATGAAGCTGATTGCTTTCAAAAAGGCTTGAGGATGTTAATATACACTTCAACATTTCTGTTTAAGAAGAATGTACTTTGTATGGTCATAGAATAAGAATGGGATAAGTAGTGGCCTGCCATGTTGTGCTAGGAAGATAATCTACAAACTTTTATCTAGTAATAAACAACGTCATAGTGGGAGAGTGTTTGATATTTAGAAGTACAGAAAGCTTTTCACTTCACTACAAGAGCTACTACTGAGCACGGGGACCATCAATCCTGTCCATTTTATCATAAGAAAATAAATTAAAAATAGATTGAAAAAAAAAAAAACACCAGAGAGATGAATAAGAGAAAACCCATGGAGTGAAAATTTGTTTACTCCCTACGAGGACTTCCATAACAGGCAAGTGAGTCTTTTTGTAAAAAGGCTGATACATACTGGGCCTCCAGGGGCTGTTTGTTCATGTGCCAGAGCACCTGCTATTAATTTCTAACGTCCCATTTCAGGAAGAACAATTCCTCTTTATGTCTTCCTCACTTCTTACATGACGCTCTTTTAGGAACATCTAAAAATAAACTGAGACAGATAGCTAAGGAACATGGGTTTTTGAAAACTTCTGCATTAGTAACCTCCAATTTTTTTATTTAAAAGTATTAAAAATAATTTAATCAAGTAGCATCAACCCTTAATCCATATGTATTTTTTTATTTGAAAAAAAAAACATTAAAATATCTGCAGGCTGCACTGTCAAATATGATAGCAACAGCCCTATGTATACAATCTTCTGAATCTATAATATTTGTTTTTATATTGTTCTAAGCCTATATCTGTTTATTGTTTAATATTATTTTTCTAGTTTATTCTTTTGAATTATTTCTTTTTATGATTGAGTCACATATGTCTGTAACAACTGGCTAGAAAATTTAGTCTTCTTTGATTCTTTCCTCTCATTTACTTTCCCTCCTCACACCTAATCATTTTCTTGAAAACTAAAATCTAATCATGTGGTATCCTTCCTAAGAACATCTCCATCCCTCCCCATTACCTACTAGTGAACTTACAGCATTCATGGTCTTATATTCAAAGTCTTTCATCATCTCTTTCTGGCTGACCTTCCACATGGTCATATATTATGCTATTTTTCTAAATTGGTCAATTATTCATTTTAAAGCATGCTACTTACTTTGTTTTATCTGTAAATGAATTCACATTATTCCTTTTCCCAGGAAACTCACACACCAATCTCTGACTGTCAACTGTTGAGTGGTGGCCACCAGTAATATATATTCACATCCCAACCCATTGAGCCTGTGAACGTGAGCTTATTTGGGAAAAGGGGTCTTTACAGATGAAATTAAGTGAAGAATCTTGAGATGACATCATCCTAAATGTATTCTATATTCAATGACAAGTGTCCTTATAAGAGTCAGAAAAGGAAAAGACACAGATAGAGGAAATGGCCACATGAAGACAGAGACAGAGATTGGTTTGATGGAGTTACAAGCTGAGAAACACCTGGAACCACCAGAAGTTAGGCAAAGAATGATTCTCCTTTAGAGCATTCAGAGGGAGTGTGGCCCAGCCAACACTTTAACTTTGGACTTCTGGCCTCCACAATCATAATAGAATAAATATCTGTTGATGTGGGTCATCAAGTCTCTGGCAATTCATTATGGTAGCCCTGGAATACCAATAGACTGAACAAATTACCAAATTCTCTTCGTCCTTTAGTATCCTATCAGTGAAAGTATTCCCATCTTCAGAAGTAATCTCATCCCCTTTTGCAGTTTTTTGTTACACATTTCTAATGATATCTATTACTTTCTGCTGTATGTAAATATTCAGTAATCTTTATTTTACTTTCTAGACTGTGTGTGCTTCGAAGGAAAGCACTCATGCCTTATATATGTCTATGTTCCCATTGTACCTACCACAGTATCACATATATGATACAAAAGTGCAATAAATATTGTGGAAATGAATATCTTGTAGACAAAATTCATAATTCTGCCTTGAAAAATTATTTAATTCTAAATAATCAGTGATACAATAGGAAATTCTGGTTTTTATTCTAAGCATGCCTTTGAAATACAGCTTTAACATGTATATACATAACTATTCTCAAAATATAGTACTTTGAAGCATTCATTTGATTATTTGTTTCTTTTAATGGAATAGTTCAGTACAAAGGAAAATAATTTTTTACATCTTAGATCTAAATAACAATGAAACCAAAACCAATAAGAGCTTGGAATTAAAACATTGTATTTTGAAACATAATTGTAATTTTTATGGCCGTTCTATCGAAAATATGATTTGTTAAAACAATCTTTAATTTTAAGAAAATGAACTCTAATTTAGGCAAAATATCTCTTGTAAGATTGTTTAAAAGAAAGGTGTAGGCTTTGTATCTTCTTTTAATAATATGCTGTTATCTTTTTGCAAAGCTACATATGTAAGACTTGTCTTATGAAATGTGTTTGTGGAAAGAATAATTGCCAAAAGGATATTGGTGACAATGTAATCATATACTATATCAAACAACGTCTTAACATAAATGTTTACATAATGGCTGCTTTCACAATAAGAAAATAACACAAAATGAAAATAGAAATGATTCTCACCTGATTTCAAAAAATAAATGTCAGTATATTTGAATATAAAGTAATTTATTTAATTTTAGATTATGTAATTTAACATGGTATTATTACAGAAACTGAGAACTATCATTCTCTATTAATATAGTTTGATATTTTTCCAAAAATAAAATGGTCTTGATCTCATTCTCAAAGTAAATAATATCTTCCTATGAGGTTCCTTCAAAATTCCTCCACTTAGGGAATTAAATATTATTCAAAAAAAAATTTACTAGAACATAAAAAAATTAAAAAAAGTATCAACAATTTTACCTCTATTCAATTAACATATTTTATTGAGTATTTGGCATATATTAGAGTTATTTATAAATTCTTATGGAATAAATCAATCTGGAATATCCTAGTTTCTTTTTCTACAACTGGTTTTAATTTTAGGAGACAAAGTTTGGTTTTTTAAATAACTAAGAAATTTCTATAAAATAAATTTACGAGCACATTGCTCTTGTAACAATTATCTTCCATATCAGTGTCTGAGAAACTAAAAGTTTTTAAAATATATTTCAGTAGCACAAGCATATTATTGTTAGTTATATGCATTAATATCCCTTTTCTTTTGTCTCAAGGAAAAAGTACTATATTTTGAGGATAATTCTGTGTATACATGTTAAAGGTAACTCTTTCTTGTTTCTGGTTCTCTCTCCTCCCATTTGAAGAGGAATATCATGCCATTATTGAATCTCAACTCACAAATATATTTAGCTGCTCTCTATTTATAAAAAAGTTTCTTTGCCTTTATATAGGTTGGAATCTATTGTATATCAATAAATCTCCATTGATTCTAAATTTTATTCCAGTTACCACCCTTTGTCACAGTCTACTGAATTTTAGAAATACATTTTCTAAAATAACTTTCTTGTTGTAAAAAACACATAACATAAATTTACCATCTTAACAAATTTTTAAGGGTACAGCGCAGTATTGTCAACTATACGCATATTGTTGTGCAACAGATCTCTAGAACTTTTTTCATTTAGCATGGCTGAAACTGTATACCCATGGAACAGCAAACTTCCCATTTCCCCCTCCCCACATCCCCCGGCAACCACCATTCTCCTCTCTGGTTCCATGAGTTTGATTACTTTAGGTACCTCATATAAGTGGAATCATGCAATATTTGTCTTTTTGTCATCGGCTTATTTCACTTAATATAGTGTCCTCAAGGTTTTAATCTGTATTATGGGATATGACAGGATTTCCTTTTTTTAAAGGTTGAATAATATCCCATTGTGTATATATGCCATATTTTCTTTTTTTCTTTTATTTCAAAATATTATGAGGAGTATTCCTTCCAGGGTTTCTAGAGACAAAAGCAAACTGGTTGTAGAACAATTTGGTTGTAATTCATCATCTTGAAGATTCACATACAACGTCAGTTGTAGGCAGCATCATCCACTGCTACATGTGGCTAAGACCTGTGGTTTCAATTTCTCATGGACAGATTATTTGCTTTCAAGTCATTGTCTTGTACGGTTGTCAAGCTTCCCCTCTGTTACTCAGGCTGGTGGAGAGAATTTTGCTAGTTCTCTTTCCAAAGATGGCATAACCTCTCAAGAATCCCCTTAGGAAGATCAGCTCCAGTTCTCTACACAAATGCAGACTACTACTTCACCTTGCCTTGATTGACTACCAGAACCCCAGACCTCCAAGCTCCAGCCTGTGCTGGTTGCTTTGCCACTCTGTTTCAAATTTGCTGTCTTTGGATCTTCATTTCTGATTCTTTCAGGATATCCTTTCACTTATTTCTCATGGATCCTTTGTTGCCTGGCCTTCTGTCTTGGTTTACTCTTATTTTAGCAAAATGCATTCTGTACTAGCTCCTTAAGAAAGGAAGAAAAGATGAATAAAAAAATATGTTTTTAACACCTAGTATATCAGTCAATGTTCTTATTCAATCTCTAAACTTGGAGTAGTTGTCTAGGAATAAAATATTAGATTGGAGATGTCCATATACGATTTTTAAGTCTTTTCTCAATTTTCTTCTACGTTAGATGTAGCTGTAGAAAATTCTATCATTCTTATTTATGAAATTAGATTGTAATTGTCTCTTTTTCTCTATAAGCTTTAAGATTCTTTTTTTATCCATATTGTTTTGAAATACTTTGTATATATGTATGAGGAATTTTATTTTTAGGGGTTAGACTGAGTATTTATTGGGTTTCATCCTTTGAGTCTGCAAAATCACAATTTGTATTATTTATTTCATTAAGTATTTTAAGCAATTATTTTGTTGTAGTGTGTTTTGGATACTTGAAATACATAAGAAAATAAAATGGACAAAATCTCTGCCTTCCTGTAGTTTATATTCTAATGGAAGCAGACAGATTATTTTAAGTACATTTCAAAGATTGTTACAAGGTAATGAATGATACAGGGAAAAAAATAAAACACAGTAAGGGATATTGGGACATTGGGAATTGGGGAGACATACTGCAGTTTTCAATAGGGTGGTTAGGATGTATTTCCTTGGGAAAGGGAAATTTGAAAAAAAATGGAAGAAGTGAGGGAAAAAGTTATTTAATTATCTAGGTGAAGAGGTTTTTAGGAAGAGGGGAGAGTCACCACAGGAACCTCATGTGAGAACAAGCTACATTGTTCAAGGGGGCAAGTGTGGCATTAACAATGATCTAGAGGGGAATCAAAGGCAAGTGTGCAAATGGAAGGATAGTAGGAGGTGAAGTCAGAGGCATAATAAAGGAAGAAAGGGTAGATTTTATAGGGCTTTAAGGGAAGGGTAATTGCCTTGTTAATTTTATAAACTAGGATTCTTTTGAGAATGAAAGTGGGCAATAATAATAATTATGTAAGGAAAATAGACAACCTGAAATTGTCCAGGGCAAACTAACACAAATATTCATTTTAGTTGTATATAATTTTAATATATTTGGTATTACTTTGAGTAAATTTAAGAGATATTAATTTTTTTTAAAGAAGATGAGTGATATGATCTGAATTATTTTTAAAGGGACGGCCATTGTTACTGTGTTGAACCCACATGATAGAGAAGCAAGTGTGGGGACAGGGAGACATGTTGGAAGTAACCTGTCATCATGTAAGCGAGAGAAGGTGGTGGCTTTGACCAGGGTAATGGCAGTGGAGGTGTTGAAAAGTAATTGGATTCTAAATATTTTTTAAAGGTGTAAGTGCAGGTTATCTTGATAATAGATGAAGGCAATGAAGAGGCAGTTAAGCGAGATCCTGCTTTTTTCATGTGAGCAGAGAAGGGACAAAGAGTAAAGGTGTATTCAAGAAAATATTATAAAGATTGCCTTTTAGTTTTGATAAGGAGGTAAGAAAGACGTCAAAGGTGTGAGGAGCACTGAAGAATAAAAGCATATAATGGAGTAAGATCCTGAAGGGTCCTACGGATTGCTGGAGTTGTGCTAACAGTCAGAGGGAGTGAGCCAGCAAATGAGTTCATTTCTAGAGAATGAGAAAGAGAAGTTGAGGACTTTTCATTATTGGTAATGACAAGGTCTAGGAGGGTATGACATTGGAATTAATGACTGAGAGAGAATCACGAAAGAATTTCAAGAACTGAGAGGCTAGGATTATAGCAGAATCATTTCTGTCTATATTGAAATAACTCACAATAAGACAGGAATAATGTTGGAGAAAATGACAAAGAGCTAGGGACTAAACTATATTTTGGAAATCAAAAAGAATATCCGGGCCCGGCGCGGTGGCTCACGCCTGTAATCCTAGCACTCTGGGAGGCCGAGGCGGGCGGATTGCTTGAGCTCAGGAGTTCGAAACCAGCCTGAACAAGAGCGAGACCCTGTCTCTACTAAAAATAGAAAGAAATTAATCGGACAACTAAAACTATATAAAAAAAATTAGTTGGGCATAGTGGCACATGCCTGTAGTCCCAGCTACTCGGGAGGCTGAGGCAGAAGGATCACTTGAGCCCAGGAGTGTGAGGTTGCTGTGAGCTTGGCTGACACCACGGCACTCACCCTAGCCCGGGCAAAAGAGTGAGACTCTGTCTCAAAAAAAAAAAAAAAACAATACTGGAAAGCCAATGAGTGAACACTGAAGTGAGGTATCAGCAATTAACATATCTGGTCACATGATTCAATGCTGGAGATTTTTAGGGAGAAGGGAATAGAAATGGATTAGAATCAATCCTGAGGCCACGTTTTCTGAGAAGTGTGAGACAAAAACCAGCCAACATTAGATAAGGCATGAGGAGATGGGCTTTCATAGAAGAGATGGGTTTAGGTACAGTGGACATATAAAGGAGGAATTCATAAAAGAGAGTGCAGGCATTAAGGATCTTGTTAGTAGTGAACTCTGCATTATAGACAATACCGTGGGATGGTTTCAAGAGTTAGAGGGGAGTTAGAGAAATGGAGAGAATACACATATATAGAACCTTGTTGGAATTAGAGTATAGGAAATGAGAGGTAATCTGAAAGCCTATGGCTTCTCATGGTGACTAATGTAAGGTTTAAGAAGTGAAAGAAAATTATCTTGGTGGATGAGGATCATAGTGGTGACCACATTGTGAGTCTTGGGGGAAGAATGGAGTGGGCTCTGGGTTTCTCTTGTGACCCTCTCCTGATGAAGATAATAAGTAAGGTCTGGAGATAGCTCTACCTAGTCCCAGTGATTAATGACACACTTTGTTTCTATTGGGGTAGGAAAACATTACTTCAAGCGTGCAGGGGCTTCCCTTTCCCTTTCCCTTGTCCACTACTGTGGACGGTGTCACAAATGTTTAGGGAAGCTGTATATTACTTCCAGTATGGAACGCCCTTTGATCCATGCCAATGGAAGTTAAAAGGACTTGGGGTGGCATGTTCTTACTCCCAGTGCCCTCAATCTTGGCCCCTTTTATGGGAGGGATGATCTTTGTGCCAGAGCATAGGCTCCCCTAGGTCAGTATCAAGTTATACAGTCTGCTTCGAAAGGGGAGGAAGCTGAAAAAGAAAAAAAGCAGCTCATGATGACAGAGAAACTGTCCTGATGCAAATAAACCTCAGCATTGTTACCAGGTGGACTGGATCTAGCTAAGCTTGGTTTTACCCTATTAAACACAATCTGAAAGAATACCAGTATTTAAAAGGCCACTCTGAGACCATGAAGAAGTGAAATAAAAAATGAAACCACTCCACAAACTTGTCTAAGCCCAAAGAAAACAAACCACGAAAACACTAACTATTCCTCTATCCTGGCCTGTAAAAGTGACTTAGCCAGTAAGTGTTACTTCTTTATCCATTTCACCTTTCGCCTTTCTCTATTCTAGATAATATTTATTAGGATACCCAATCACAGGTTTACCCCTGCCTCCAGACAGCATCCAATCAAGCGCAAAGCCCATTTTCTGAACCTTTCCCCCAAACCGTCTCTCACAGGACCAAATCTATAAGTCCTTCCTAATAACCTCTTACTGAGATGTCCATAGCTCACCATGGTGTGTGGTACGTTTTGCAGCAAGCAATAAGCCTATATTGCTAAATTATAAGTGAATTTATGCTTGTGTTTTGCTAGAGAACATTGACAAAGTAAAAAATGGGAAAAAACTGCTCCCAGAAAAATAATAATTGTTCAGAAAATAATAATTTTTCATTACACCAACTCATTTTCTACTTAGTTGCTAGCATTCAGAAAACAACACTAGACTATTGTAATTCTAAAGCACTTGCATTTTTTATATATTTTAAATCATAAACTTATTTTGTATTGATATCAAAATTCATATTGATATCAAAGATTCTCATATGCTTATATTCTGTGACGATACTTGTTTGTATATTAGAATCAATATTTTCATTTAACTCCAATTGTATAGTAGATAGAAGAATAAAGCATCTCCCCTTTCAAATGTCACCTTTTCCTTGTTAGAATGAACCCCACCCCTGCATTACTAAATGGGAAACATCTAGAACGCAACAAGTACTGCTCACATGCCATCCCTTTCAAAGATATTCCAGATCTGCTAGAAACAACCAAGAACAGATACGGAAATTTAGAACTGGGTATTCATAGGATGGCATCTGCCAAAAGACCTAGCAGCTGTTTTGTGTCATTTAAAATGCAGAGTGAATATATATATATGAAAGAGGTAGCTACATCTGTTCCTCTCCTGAAAGAAGAGGGAAAATCTTTTTAGCCTGGAGAGGAAATGGAAGGATCCTGGGTTCTTATACTAATAACTTATTGGAAAGTAAATACATGCTGTCTGAGAGCAGACCAATAAGCCCAAGTGTCTCTGATCTTAAAGCCTAGAGATGTGTTCAATATTCTAGACCTCATTTATGTATATATATATTTGTGTATGTGTATATGTATGTGTGTGTGTATATATATATCGAGAGAGAGAGAGAGAGAGAACCCATTTTTCTCCTGTCCTTCTAGTATGAAGTGTCTAGACATTCATATAGAATGTTTTTCCCATCTAATTTTCACCATGTTGCTCAAATGGTAAGGACTGGAGAAAAGGGAGGCAGACGTAGTTATTATTATCCACATATCTATACGAAAGTATAGATAAATTATATCTAAATATAGATACATTAGTATGTAAATAATAACCAATCTATTTCTGATCTAGGATATCTTATGTGTTTATTCAGGATAAAATTAATAAAGATGACTATTACAAACCACAAAAATAACTTTATTATCATAAATTTGGAGTAGTAATGACAGTAAATTGTCCATGTAATATAACACTGTTTAAAGGAATAACTTGGACTTCCAGTTATAAGATGGCAGGTTAAGCATACATAAATACAAGTTCCACAGATGTGATAATAAACTCTCTCTTCTGAAGACACAATGAACTAGGAATCTGGACTTATACTCCTGTTGCAGAAAAATATATAAAATATTATTAATAATTATTATATTATTCCTTGAACTGATATGGAAGAAATATTTAGGCCAAAATCTAAATGAAGCATGAGAGGCAACTGGAAAATTGAGCTGAACAATGAAGCAATGAAGTCAGCTTTTGTCCTGAGGCTGCATTTACCAAATTGCATGAATTTAAGTATCATTGTTCATGGCCATGTGGAATTTGAGGCACCCAAAGTAAAACAAGAACAGACTCATGGAGGGGAATTTAATGGGTGAATTTGTATAAGGCTGAGCTTTATGGCATCACACTGAAATAATTAAAGGATTGCTAGAAATAAATCCATACACCCATTACCACCCTTGTATGCATCCCTATCCATTTCCTCTTCACTACTGCTGAGCACAAGGGGAAAAAACAGATGTCTTCCCTGAGAATTCATAAAGGTCTTAAGCAGATTTTCAGACAAAGTTCATAATACTTGCATAGCTTTTAAAAATCCAAATTAAAATTTTTGTTTATGGAATTCCCTATCTGGTAGCAAAGCCAGGAACTTCACCAAAGCAAAACCAAATTCTCCCTGAAAGATTCATTTTCATTCCAAGTTTCAATTTTCTACAATACAAAAATTTCACGGAAAATTGGCAACTGAAGAGCCAAATTCATTGAATCCACAAGAAAACAAATTGCCATGGTTGAAAGTCAAAGAATGACAACAAAATCAGATCCTCAAAAGCTTCATATATTGGAGTCACCAAAGAAAGAAAATAAAGTAAAAATGATTACTATGTTTCAAGGAATAATAGAGGTATTTAAATGTTTGAAGGAAGACCATACAAATTGAAAGAAAAAAAATCAATGATGCAATAAAGTTAGATTTCACAGCTGAAAAGAAAATGAGTTATCTAGAAGAGAGAATGGAAGTAGAGAAGAGGGAATAAAAGACATAGAAAAATAACCAGCAAATCAACTTTAAGTCTCCTTTAATGCTTTCTATTTTGTTTTCAGTATGCAACTTTATTCTAGAATTTCTTCAATAATTTTTTTTTCCTAAAATTGAATCTTCTATTACATGTAAATTATTGTCCCATTTATTTAATAGTACCCTTTAAGAACAGCAACAAATAAGAACTGAGTGGATTTCTTACCAAATATGGGATGCAAGCCGTGTAACATACTACAGATGCTCCTCATCTTACAATAGGGATACATCCCAATAAACCCATTGTAAGGTGAAAATATTATGTAGAAAATTCATTTAATACATCTAATCAATTGAACCTCATAGCTGAGTCTAGCCTACCTTAAACATGCTCTTGACACTTACATTAGCCTACAGGCGGGCAAAATCATCTGGTAACACAGTCCACTGTACAGTGTGGTTTTGGTTGTTTACCCCTGTGATCATGTCTGTAGCTTATTGGCACTGCCCAACATCACAAAAGAGTATCTTGCCAAGTGACACTAGCCCAGGAAAAGATCAAAATTCAAAATTCAAAGTATAGTTTCTACTGAATGCTTATCACTTTCACACCATTGTAAAGTCAAGAACTTGTTAAGTGGAACCATCCTAAGTCAGGGACCATCGGTATATTCAAACTTCAGTACCTTCAGTTTGGAAAATATTATCTTACCTTCTAATAGAAGCTATTGTATAAAATAGATATTTTCAGGCTGTTATTTCTACATGGTGTTATAAGGCTTGCTTGCCATGAAGTGTGAATGATGAACTCAGTAGAATCATGCTTTTTAAGCAATAAACTTTTTAGATCATTAGAAATTATCTAGTCTAATAGATTATTCTATTGATGAAAAAAATCAAAGTGCAGAAAAGGAAAGCATGGTTACATAAGTTTGAATTGCCAATACCTTAGTTGTGGATATTGATGTTTAGGCTCAATATTCTTAGTCTCAATAAAAAGCAGAATTTTGAATTCACAGTATATCAATTGTACTTTCAACATAAATGTTTACTAGCTTTGAGACCATATCGAAGTTAATTATCATCTCTCAGCATCATTTTATTCATGTGACAAATGAGGATGCTACCAGCTAATATAAGTTTTTTAATTAGGAGAAAATAAGGTAATATATGTGAAAGCTTTATTAAAAGTCATTAAATACTATTTTTACCATTAGTATTATCAATAACAAGTAAAATTAAAATAAAATATTATTACTTTACAAGCATTTCATAAAATGAGTTTTCTTGAAACATTGAATTACTGTGTAAATTGGGAAATGAATGTTAGCATTTTCTTTTTTATTTTGTTCTATAAAGTCTATCTTTGAATCATACAACTTTGAACTTCAAGAATTAATTTTCCAAAGTCATCATAGACACAAATAAGTACACATGATATAACTGAAAAAGAAAGCACCATGCTGCTACATCAGAAGCAAAATATGAAAAAAGAAGTGGGAATATCATTTCATAATGGGAAGCAGGAGGAAGCAACTGAAAAAAAATGAAGAAAACATAAAGATGTGTTAAATAGCTTACATTGTAGCCTACTCAGCCTACAGTATCAGAGTTTTAAAAACATTTATGATATTGATGAACCAGCAGACAAAAAGAAGGAGTCATCACAAAGTATTTGTAGGCTTAAGTTATAGTATTTTCCACAGTTCATGTTTGAAAAACATACATTTCCTAATTTCTATAATTTAAACTGATTTATGAAATAATTAATAGAAAAAGAAATAACCAGAGTTCTTTTTAAGACATTTACCTAAGACTTTTACCACTACATTTTTAAGCTGGGGGATCAGTAGTAAATACCCAAACAAATCTAATTTATATTGTTTTATGTGCTGATGTAGATAAATACCTAGATGCATTCGTTAGCTTTTGCTGCTTAACAAATTATCTCAAAATGTAGTGGCTTAAAACAGCAATCTATTAACTCATGGTTTCTGTTGCTCAGGAAGCTGGCCACATCTTGGCTAGGTCCTCTGGTTCAGGGTCTCTTACAAAACTGTAATCAAAGTAGTGGTCAAGGCTGCATTTTTCTTTGAAGGTTCAGCAAGCTTGGAAGGCTTGGAAGTAAGGAAAAATCTGCTTCCAAGCTCACCCATGTGGTTATTGGCAGGATTAATATCCTCAGGGGCTGTTGAACTGTTTCACATTGGGCATTTGTCGAAGGCTTCCTCAGTTCCTTGCAGCATGGGCCTTTCTATAGGGCAGGTCACAGTATGGAATCTGGTTTCCATCCAAGAGAGCACTTAAGTGAGAGTGTAAACAAGGTGAGCAAGAGAGAAGCCAAAGTCTTTTTGTTGCCTAATCTTTGAAGTGACAGATCATTACTTTTACCATATTCAATTCATTAGAAGTAAGGCACTAGGTCCAGTGCACATTAAGGCACAGAGATTATAAATAATACTAGAATTCTAGAATGTGGATGTTATTGGAAGCCATCTTAGAAACTGACCACCACAATAGACCATAGATAGATACATAGATAAATATGCATATAAATACACAGATGTGAGAATATATAAATAGAAATATATGTCTATGTTAAATATTTAGTAAATCATACATTTTTAAAATTTAGTTTTATTTCTTTTTGACGTGGCCCATATCTTGAGACCGAGGAATGAACACAGAGACAAAAAGACACAGACACACATAAAGATGGTACACGACTGCAGCCACTACAAAGAAACACAGACACACAAAGACAGTATATGACTGCAGCAAAAGTTCTTGCTGTAGGTGCTTTATTTATAACACAGCCTGTTTGACAACTGTCCCACCGCAATTTCTTTGTTCTCACACTGTCCCGACTCAACACGTCCCTGTTCCTTGTTGTTTCATCTCCGGCGAGCAGATGTTTGCATCTAAACTCTCTAGGCCCTCCTGTTTGCAGGTTGAGGGTGCCCTGGACTTGTGTGCAAGGCCACAGACATGTTCTTGAGAAAAACAACAAGGAAACGTTCCCAGACAAAGTGTCCTCTACACTTTTAAATTACTTTTTGGTTGTGTTGATGAAGGTCAGAGTATACATAACTTCAAACACT
>CAUYSK010030411.1:0-29222 GCA_963575035.1 Avahi laniger
GAACAATCTTATTCTCATAAATGCATGATCAACATTCTGAAGATGACTGATTCATTGACACCATCTGGCATCATAAACAATCATATCACCACCCAGGATGGATATCCGGAATAGATGAGTAATGAGAGCCCCCTCCCCACCGCACACACTCCTTTTAACTGTGTTTTTACTTTAGTTCTTTGTGTATAGTACAGTGAGGATGCACTGTTCTATATAAGCATAGCATGGATGTATCCTTATTTATATTTTTTAAATATCACTTTTTTGTGTATTATGGATATTTTTAATGAACATATTGACACATGGTTTTTTTTTTTCTTTTTTGTATAAAGTTTCCACCACATCTGTGGTAAGCCCAAAATGTGAAGCAGAAGTTAACAGCAAAGAAATTTCTTCTGACTCCCTCATCATGGCTGACTAGGTGCTCTTAAGCAGCCATTCTTCTGATGCATAAAAATTATACTCTAGAAAACACTTTGAGGCACCACCAGTCTTAGGACTTTTAAGACAGGTTTCCAAGGGCCAATTTCTCCCCAAAGGAAAACTATGTGCTGTAACCTAAGCAGTAGGAAGCCTAGAAGGGCAGAAGACTTTGTGAAAAGATTCCTCCAACACTACTGTTTTTAAAATTCTGAGCTTTAGGCTAATGGCACCGTAGGAAACATAAGCCTAGGAAATATAAGCCTAGGGCTCAGTCATTGAGCTGAAAACTTCACAGGGGGCTAACATAGCTCCTGGACTGTGATATTTCTTAGCTACTAACAGTAGCAGAAGCAAATAAGATAATAAATCTTTGGAGCAAAAAAATTCTTGCAAAATAAGATGACAAAATGAGTTCACAATCAAATATCATTAAGTTTGATTGAAGGCCATTATGAGTAAGAGTAAGCAAAAGCAGGGAACATTAGATTTAAATACATAAGGATTGAAGATATTGTAATTGGTATCTTATCCACTATTTACTGCTGTTGAGAACAATTGGACTAACAGCAGCCTTTACAACAGATATAATAAAAGGCAGAGGACATCAAATGTTGGGAGAACATAATTGTCAATCTCCAATTACATGGTCAGCAATTATTTTTAAAAATACAAAAGTAAAAAAAAGGATATTTACAACTAAACAAAAACTACAAGTGTTTATCACTAAGAGGACCCAAAGGAGCTTCTAAAGGATATATGACAGGAAGAAGAATTATTCTAGAAGGAATACCTGGAATGCAGAAAGTAATGATGAGTAAATAAAATGCTAATTGTGTATATGAGTACAAGCAAGCATTATCTTTATAAATAATAATAAGTAGTAATACTTTGTGAGATCATGAAAAGATCAGAAATAAAATACTGGTTAACAATAGTGAGTTGGAGAATAGGTCATCAGAGTTAAAGTGCATTATTTAAGAAAAGAAATAAGATATTTAATGTCAGATTTTGTTAAGGTAAATAAACATGGGAAAATTTCAAGGTAACCAGCAGATTGGTGAGAATAGACTTACAACTTCCAAATAAATTGAAAGAATAAAAATGAAATAAGGGAAAAATGAATACACATTGCTATAGTTGGGATGTTTGACCCTTCCAAATCTCATGTTCAGAATTGATCCTCAATGTTGGAGGTAGAATCTAATTGGAAATGTTTGCGTCATGGGAGTAGATCTGCAATGAATAGATTAATGCCCTTCGGGGGAAGAGAACTGACTGAGTTCTTGCTGTATTACACCCCTTGAGAGTTGATTGCTAAAAAGAGCTGATCATCTCCCTCTTCTCTCTTTCTCTCTCTCCATGTTGCCATGTGATCTCTAAACACACTGGCTTCCCTTCACATTTTGCCATAAGTGGAAGCAGCCTGAAGCCCTCACTAGAAAGAGATACTGCCGCCATGCTCCTCATATAGCCTGCAGAACTGTCCCAAATAAACGTGTTTTTTTTTTAATAAAAAGCCTCAGCTACACAAATGGACTAAGACACACAGAAACTCTCCATAAACACATACACACACATAGCAAAAGAAAATGTGAAAAGTAAAACAAATTGAAGTAAAAAAAGTGAGATTGTGTAAACAAGTCCAAATATATCAATAATAAAAAAAACTTCAAATGGACCAAAATTGTCAGCTAAAATACAGAGATTTTCACATGGGATATAAAGAAAACAATAAAACTCAAATACATGCTGTTGCAAGGCACACACCTAAAGCATACGGCCATGGGGTTGAAGGTTAAATGGTAAGAAGAGATATACTAGGCAAATGATAACCGAAAGAAAA
Source organism: Avahi laniger (assembly GCA_963575035.1). Lineage (NCBI taxonomy): Eukaryota > Metazoa > Chordata > Mammalia > Primates > Indriidae > Avahi > Avahi laniger. Next base: position 2,267 of record CAUYSK010030411.1, read on the forward strand.
CATACATATCTGTATTACCATTTAAAAAAAACTAAACTGTAAGACAAATAAAAATCATCAATAGAGAAAGAAAAGGTTGCTACACAATAAAATATTTAGTCTACCAGTGCAATAAACAATGCTGAAATTTCATAAAAATAAATTAGCTTCAAAATCTTTAAAGCAAAAATTTATAGATTTACAGGAGAAATTAATAATTCTGACATTTTACTGGTGATATTTCAACACAACTTTTCTTCACTATTGACAGGCCATTTAGACAAAAAGTAATCATTAATGATTTGTAAAATGCAATTATCAAATTCTAATGGATGTAAATTGAATTCTGCACCCAACAATTAGAAAGTACCAATTATTCTCATACATGCATGGAACATTTACAAATATTGATTATACTAAAGGGTAAAAGAAGTCAAGTTTTCAGAAGATTGGTATCTGACAAAAGCATAATTAAGTTAGATATAAATGATAAAAGGACAAATTTTTAAATTCTCTTACATTTGGAAATGCAAAAACAAAATGCTAAGTAATGGATTAAAGAAGAAATAACAATGGAAGTTTTAAAATACTTAGAACTAAATAATAAGAAGTACTTTGTATAAAAACTATTAGATGTTGATAAGCTAATACCTGGAAAGTTATTGCCCTAAGTTTTTATTAGAAAATTAAATTGTCTCAAGGTTAATACACTAAGCATACAATTTAAGAAGTTTGGATAAGTAACAAAAAAAATTAAAAAAAGAAAAGAGATATCACTTTTCATATGTCAACCACATCTCAATAAAGTGGTTTTAAGAAAAGGAAGGAGATAGTAAGGTTGAGAACAACCTTCAGTGAAACAGAAAACAAAGAGACAACAGGAGACAATATACAAAACCAAAGATTGCTTCTTTGGAAAGATTAATAAAATTGGCAAACCTTTGGTAAAATTTATCAAAAAATTGACAGAAGACAAAAATTGCAATTCTAGAAATGAAAAGTGGATCATCATTACAGGTATAGCACAAATTAAAGTATAATAAGAATAATATGAACAACTTTATGTGAAAAATGAAAACTTAGACAAATAGACAAATTTCCAATCACATATAAATTACCAAAACCTCCTAGAAATATACAGTCTTATTAGTTCAATAACCATTAACAAAATTGAAGTAAACATTAAGAATCTTCCCACAAAAGAAACGCCAAACCCAAATGTTTTTGCTGGTGTTTTCTACTAATATATCAAGGATCAAATTATTCCCACATTAAATAAAATTTTCTAGAAAATAAAATAGAAAATAATCCTTAACTCATTCTATGAAGTTTTATTATAATCGTGCTATCAAAACTACAAAAAGACAATATGAGAAAGGAAACCATATGCCATTCTCTCTCATGACCTAGATGAAAAAAAATCCGAAAATTAATAATTGAATCCAATAATATATAAAAATAAATACACAATGACCAAGCTGAATCTGTCCCTAAAAGTCAAAGGTGGTTGGCCTTAGGAAATGAGTAAATAGTATTATATTAACATATTAAAGGGAAAAAAATGTAATAACCACAGTAGACACAGAAAACACATTTGGTAAAATTCAACACCAATTCATAATACAAATTTTTAGCAAATTAGGATTAGAAGGAAAATTCCATAATGTGATAAAATATATCTACCAAAACTCTGTATCAAACATTATACTTAATGGGAAAACATTAAAATTATTCCTTTTACTATCAGAAATAATGACACTTATTATCACTGCTTCTATTCAACATTTCCTAGAAGCCCTGGTATTTGCAGTAAGATAAGAAAAAGAAACTAAAAGTATAAGAATTTCAAATGAGAAAACAAAAATTCCATTACTCACAGATTATGATTCCCATATAAGAAAAGTGAAACAAATATACATAGAAATTCTTAGAGGTAATAAAAGAATTTAGCAAACTGAATAGTTATAATATAAACTTTTAAAATATCAATTGCATTTCTATACAGTAGCCACAGTTAGAAAACATAATTTTTAAATGGCAGTATTTAAAATAGAAACAAACTATAAAGTACCTAAGAATAAATGCTTCAAATATGTGAAAGATCTATAAATAAAAAATTATAAAATTTATAGTAAGATATTAAGACAAATTTTGTTGGAATGGGTGTCCTATGTTTATAGATAGGAAGGTTCAATATCCAAAAGATGTGAATTCTTCCTAAATTAATCCATAGATCCAATGAATTTCAATCAGAATTTCAAAATGATTTTTTAGGAATTTTATAAGCTGATTCTAAATTTAATATGGAAGTACAAAGGGATAAAAATAGCCAAGGAACATCTGAAGAAGAAGGAAAATTGACCATACCAAATATCAAGGTATTTTATAAAATCATAGTAATTAAGGCAGAGTGTTATTGACACAGTGATATATAACATGGATAGGAACAGACACATGCAAGTGTGCAACTTTTGTGTATAACATAGGGGGCACATGTGGAACTATACAGGGAAAAAATGAAATTGAATCTTTCTCACGATACCTAAAATTCAATTCCAGACAGAGTATGACTTGAAAGTGAAAAGTAAAGATTGTAAAATTTTACATAAAATGTAAAAGAATATCTTTCTGATATAGAGGTAGAAATGATTTTTAACATATACACACAAATATTAGCTATGCAATAATATATTAATACAGGCAATTATATTAAAAATCAGAACTTATGTTTATCTAAAAACACCATAAAGACAAACCACAATTGGAGAGGAGATATCTGTAACATATCCAACACAACACTCGTATTGAAAATACACAAATAACTTCCACAAATCAATAAGAAAAAGACAATCCAATACAAGTTGAGCATCCTTAATCCAAGAATTCAAAATCCAAAGTGCTCCAAAATCCAAAACTTTTTGAGGGCCAACATGGCGCCACAAGTGAAAAATTCCACACCTGACACCTTTGCTTTCTGATCGTTCAATGTTCACAAGCTGTTTCATGCACAAAATTACTAAAAAGATTATAGGAAATTACCTTCAGGCTATGTGTATAAGGTATATATGAAATATAAATAAATTTTGTGTTTAGGCTTGGGTCCCATCCCCAAGATATCTCATTACATATATGCAAATATTCCAAAATCCCCCAAAAAATCAAAACATTTCTTGTCGTAAGCATTTCTGATAAAGGGCACTCAACTTGTAGTAAGTGAACAAAAAATATGAACAGGATTTTCATAGAAAAGAAAACTAAATTGCTAAAAATATATAAAATTATGCTTAAGTTTTAGATATTTAAAATGATTGGGGGAATGCAAATTGCAATCACAATGACATTGTTTCAAATACAAAACTTTAGAAGTCTGAGGATACCAAGTGTTGAAAAATTTTTGAACCTATATTAGTAGAAATTGTTTGGAAAACTGTTTGGCATTATCATCTAAAGTTAAACATTTTACCTTCCCCAAAATTTAGCAATTGCCCTTTTAGACATATACCAGAGAGAAACTCTTGCACACTTGCACCAGGAAACACATACAAGCACTGTTCACAATATCAAAACTCCATAACTTCAACATTTATTAGTAGATAATAGATATATAAATTATATAATCATTCAACAGAATATTATACAACAGCAAAATGATAATGAACATTTAATATGCATAAATCTTAAAAACATAATGCTGCATGAAACAATAAAATCCCAGTAGACTGTATACAATGTGATACCAATTTTAGAAAGCTTAGAAAAGAGCAAAAGTAAATACTATATTATTTAGACATACATATACATGTGATAAAACTAAATTTTGAAAAGCAAAAAGGATAATCACACAATCTGAATAATTAAAAAGTGTATTATCATATTCATTTTCTAAACTACCAGGGGTAAAATATTTTACTTTCTTAGACAGCAAAGTTATTTGGTCACCGGCATTACCTGCAAGTACCATAACCTCAGGAATCTGGACACATAATTATACTTTTCTACAAGGAAAGATATGTTGATACTGTCATTCTTAAAGAAATGCACTGAAACTGTCATGTTCCCATTCCTTATAAAATGAGAGATGAAACCTACATTGCTGTGACACCAAACAACTTAAAAAAAAGTGGAAATCAATCAATCCAGTAATTGATTCTTTTATTTTCAGAATATCGAACAACTTACTAAAAGTGATGTGACCACTTTTTTTTTTTTTGGTCAGATAGATACAACTGGCTACATTATTACAATGACTCTTGAAATAATGGTAAAATAATTTAAGCAAATGTCAACCAGCCTTCCCATTTAACAGGATATTTAAAGCACAAGTGTTAATGTCAATTAAACTGATTTGATAAATGCCTCAAAATCCCATCATTTTTTTTAAATCCTTCATGTTGTGCAAACGTTGTTTTTTCGCATTTTCTCCCATTTATTTGTGTGTTTAAATGGCTCGGTTCTCAACAGATTCACAAGTTAAGTGTATGATATACCATGACCACCAGAGCAAAAATGAAAAATTTATCCAGAGCATGCATGTTACCCCATGAGAAACAAATTTGCCCTCCATTGACATTTATTCATTCAACATTCAAATATATTTAATGCATATACTCTATTTCAGGGATTGTGTTTTGAATACAGTAGTGAATTCTGACCTGCACTCAGTTTCTTTGAGACCTTCACATGAGTATACCATTACAATACAATGTGTGATGTATATAATATTAGAGATATGCATAGAACATTCTGATAAGCAGGGCAAAAAGGATACCTAATCCAGTGTGGGAGAAAAAGCAAAGAGTCTGGGAAGCTATGTTTGAGTTGGTGGTGGCTAAACCATATGGTGTGTTGTCATATGGGGTGACGAAGACTTTCATTATTGTTGGAGTTCAAAATGTGGCACACTGAGTGGTGAAAGTTGTGTCTACAGAAGTAATCAGAAACATCTCCAGGAGGGCCTGGTGGCTAATACTGAGGAATTGGACTTTATTCTGCTAATATTATGAATAATATTAATAGATTTCCCAATGTTGAGCCATCATTGCTTTCTGGGAATGAGCTCCACCTGCCCAGCTTTATTCTATTTGCTAAAGCTTTCTTTAGGATATTTGCATCAATATTAATGAGTAAGATTTGTCTGTGGGCTTTTTTTTTCTTTTATAATATCTTTGTCAGGTTTTGGTATTGGTGATATTCTGACTTAGTCAGACACTGGACACGTTCATATCCCATCTATACCACTGGCTCTCAAACTTTCATATGCATAAGAATCACTTGGGAAGCTTGATAAAAGTCAGTAAGCTGGCACAATTGTAGAGTTCAATCTTGATAAAAATGTAGATGCCCAAACTTAACTTTCAGAGGCTATAATTTGACATGTCTGGGTTACCAGCGATTTTTTGAGCACCTCAGATGCTCTTGAATCAGATGGTTTAGGGGCCAGACTTTTTGAGAAACAATGTTATATGCTCTGGGCCCGTGTAAATAACATTGCAGTAACCATTCTTAAAGGTTTCATATAATTCATTTGTAAAAGCACTTAGGCTTTTTAAGAGGTTAGCTCTTTGACAGCTCAACTTTTTTCCATGGTAATTTTTCTGTTTAGATTTCCTATGTCTTCTGGGCTTAACTTTGTTAATGTATTAATATATTCTACAAGAAAATCATCCATTGCATTCTGGTTTTCAAATGTGTTTTCTATGAGTTCAGCTGAGCATTGTTATTATTTTGATTTCATCAATATCTGTAGCTATTTCTTCATTCTTGTTCCTAATTTTGTGTGATTTTATTACTGTTTATTTTCAGATGTTATAAGATTTTGTTTTAACTTTTCCATTCAAGGTGTTTCAGAAGTTTATTTTTAAAACTTTAATACAATTTTATAATTAAGTATAACATATACAGAAAAATTAAAGACTCATAAGTATACATTTTGATGAATTTTCAAAAAGTGAGTACACTCATTAACCCATACCAAATCAAGAAGCAGAGCAGTATCTATACCCTAGAAGTCTCTTTGTGTTCCTTCCCAGTTACTATGTTCTCTCCCAAAAAGTAGCCACTATCCTAACCCTAACACCATATATGTGTCTACTCTTTTCTATTTGGCTTCTTTTATTCAACATTATGCTTTTGAAGTTCATCCACATCCTTGTATATAGCAGTATTTCACTTTCCACTGCTATATATTATGTTTTATTTTATATAAATATCTTATTTCTAATACAGAATTGAATATTTTTGCTTTCTATTTTAAACATTTTTAATTTTATCATTCTCTAATGAGAATATGATCTGTATTATTTCTACCATTTGAATGCATTAAGTTTTTCTTTGAAGCTGAGTTATTGCAAATTTACCGCAGCCACCTGCAAGGAAGCTATATTCTCTGTTTTCAGGGTATGCAGTTCGATGTTTATATTATCAAATGTACCTTTTTATTTGAGATTATACAAGTCCTCGGTATTCTTAAATTTTGTCTATGGGATTCATACTAGGCTGAGAGAAATATGTTAAATAAATGTGTCAAATATCCCTAGTATTTTCTGTATTTATATTTTGCTATGTTCCTTATAATTTTTGCTTAGTACATTCTGGTGATAGTTTATTTTGTGCATAAAGATTCATGAGAATTAAACCCATCTTGTCTATAGCTTTTGTCTTCATTTCAGGCTTCTATGATGTTAATAGCATGCCCTCTCCTTCTTAATTTGGAATTGACTACTATGTATTTGTCCATTTTTTAAGTTTCAATCTTTTTTTGTTATTTTTCTCAGCTTTATTTGGGTATAATTTTTTATCAATACATAATATTTGTAGGTATTTATGGAGTACATATAATATTTTGTTACATACATAAAATATGTAATGATTAAGTCAGGGTATTTAGGATATCCATCACCATGTGTATTTGTCATGTCTATGTATTAAGAACATTTGTAGTTCTTTCTTCTAGCAAATTTGAAATATATATTGTTAACTATAGTCACGCTACACTGTTATCAAACATTAGAACTTATTCCTACTATCTAACTGTATCTTTGTACCCATTAACCAAATTCTTTTTATCCCTCCTCCACATACACCCTTCTCAGCCTCTGCTATATCATTCTACTCTCTAACTGTGTGAAATCCACTCTCATATGAGTGAGAACATGTAATGTTTGTCTTTGTGTGCCTGGCTTATTTCACTTAACATAAAGACTATTGAGGTATAGTTGATGTATAAAAAACTGAACATATTTGAAGTGTATAATTTCATCATTTTTGAATATGAATACACTTTTAAATCCATCAAAGCAATGAAGATAATGTACATACCTGTCACCCCCAAAAGCTTTCTCATATCCGTTGTAATCTCTCCTTCTGGTTCCAAACCTTTGCCACCCTGTTACAGGAAATCTCTCTGTTCTGCTTTATTTCACTAAAGACTAATTGACATTTTCAAGTATTTTATATAAATGGAATCATACAGTATAAACTCCTTGGTGTCTGGCTTCTTTCATTTAGTGTGACTATTTTCAGATTCATCCATGTTGTTGCATATACCATAGTTCATTCCTTTCATTCCTTTTTATTACTGAGTAGTATTCCATATGGATATAGCACATTTTGTTTATTCCCTTGTCAATGGATATTTGGGTTGTTTCCATCTTTTGTCCATTACAAAGAAAGATTCTATGCATATTAGTGTATGAATATTCACAAAGACATATGTTTTCATTTCTTTTGAGTAAATACCTAACAGTGAACTGGTTGGATCATATGGTACATATATATTTTAAGAAACTGCTAAACTGTTTTCCAAAGTTGTTATACAATTTTACATTTCCACCAACCATGGATTTTATCTTATTGAATGCTAAATGCTTTTGCATTCCTTTAAAGATTCTTAAGCTTTGTTCTGGCACACAAATTGCCTGAAAATAGTTTAATCCTTTTTGGTCTTGCTTATATGTTTTGTTAGGCAAGACAAGAGCAGCATTTATTCTAGGGCTAATTTTGCCCCATGACTGAGGCAAGTCCATTCTTAGTACTCTACTCAATACCCCATGAAAAATAAGGTTTTCCAGTTTGGCCAGTGGGAACAGGAGTTATTCCTAGTTCTGTGTGAACTCCAGAAATGATTTTCCTTAATCTTTTCAGATGATTCTTTCCCCAGCCTTGGGTAGTTTCTCTACATGCATGTGCTGATTGGTTCTTTCCTGAATATTTGAGTAGGACCTTCTGCAGTTCTCTGGAGTTCTCTCTGTGCAGCTCTTTCTTCTATACTCCATCCTCCTAATTCGAGCTGTTTTGGTCTCTCTAGACTACCAACTCTCTCCACAATGCAAATGTCTAAATGTCTGCCAAGTTCTGGCTGAGTTTCCCCTCAAGTCAGTAAGCTGGCACAATTGAAGAGTTCAACCTTATTGTTTCTCACTGTTCAGAGATTACTGTCCTTTGTTGCCTGCTATGGTCTGAATGTCTGTGTCCCCCACAAATTCAAATGTTGAAACCTAATCCTCAATGTGATGCTATTAGGAGGTGGGGCCTTTGAAGGGTGATTAGGTCATGAGTGAGTAGCCTTCATGAATAGGATTAGTGTCCTTATAAAAGAGATCCTAGACAGCTGCCTCATTCCTTCTACCATGTAAGAATACTGCAAGAAGGAACTGTCTATGAACCAGAAAGTGGACCCTCATCAGATGTAGAATCTACTGGTGCCTTTATCTTAGACTTTACAGTTTCCAGATTAATTGTGATAAATAAATTTGTATTGTTTATATGCTACCCAGTTTATGGTATTTTGTTATAGCAGCCCAAATGGACCAAGACATTGCCTAAAGGTCCAGTGCCTTGAAAATTAGTATTTTAGATATTTCATTCAGTTTGTGCGGTTGTTTCAGAAAAGAGACTGAATCCAGTTCTTGCTACTCCATCTTATTTTGAATACATCTCTGATATTGCATATGCACGCACACATGCATGTACATATTTACATTCAGCTAAATGTCTTTCTTTTAATGGGAAAATTGTCTAATTTCTGCTTATTGACATGCCAGTTTTTGCTTTTATTTGTTATTTCATGTTGTGCTTTGTTTATAATGATTCATTTGTGTTTTGTCTTTTCCTATATTATTTACTTTTTCTTTGTTTAAATTCAATTGTGCCTTCTGAAGTTTCAAATGCTACCTAATAACTATGGTTTTATACAATTAACTTAACTCATTATTTCTTTAATTATCAACTGTACAAATACATTAGTGAATACTCATTACAGAAGATGAAAAAAATTACTGCATAAAAATTCTTCCCACTCTAAACCCCACCTCCACCTTGGTATTTCAGTTATATTCATATTTTTAGCTCTTCTAATGGTTACATTTATATAAACAAATGACATACTTAAAACAGTCTTATGTCTATATCATTAAATTTTATCATGACAGAAAGTGCATATACACCAATCTCATGACCTCTTCTTAGGAATACAGAAATTCTACATTGTCCAGCCTCCCTTGCAGTTAGCTTGGATCATGTGATCAATTCTGCTAAAGGAATGTGAGCAGATGTGATGTACAACTTCCAGGTCTAGCCTCTAGAATGTCCTATGAGAATCTTCTCTTTCTCTCTCTCCCATGCATTTACTTAAAAGTGAAGGACTCCAAAACAATAGAACCACACATTGGAAAGAGCCGTGGATTCCTAAGTCGTTATGTGAAGAGTAGCCACTTAAGAGAGTCACTTAACTTAAGATTGCTTTGGCTATACGAGGTCTTTTCTGGTTCCATACAAAGCGTAGAATTGTTTTTTCCAGATCTGTGAAGAATGATAACGGGATTTTGATAGGGATTGCATTAATTCTGTAGATCACTTTAGGTAGTATGGACATTTTAACGATGTTGATTCTACTGATCCATGAGCAAGGTAGGTTTTTCCATCTGCTTACATCTTCTACAATTTCTTTTTTTAGTGTTTCATAGTTCTCCCTGTATAAGTCTCTTACATCTTTTATTAGATATATTCCTAGATATTTAATTTTCTTTGGGGCATGTCTTTTTTTATGTTTACAAATGTGCTCTTTTCTGTTGGATCTATGCCTAAAAGTGCAAAGTTTTCCAAATGGTGTACCAATTTCCATTCTCACCAGAAGTGTGTAAGAGTTCCAGTTGCTCCTTGGTGTTCCCAATACTTAATATTCCCTGCTTTTGTATTTTATCTGTAATTGTAGTTGCATGATATTATTGAACTTTGATTTCAATTTTAATTTTCCTGATTAATGACTTTGAACATAAATTGACAATTGGGATTATATTTCTTTTTGGCCATTAGGATATCTTTGGAAACAATGTATCTATTTATGTTTTTTGACCATTTTGAATTGTTTTTTCTGTCTTTTTCTTGCTGATTTTCACTGATCTTTTTATATTCTTGTTCTGACTTCATTTTCAGATATAGGTATTATAAATATCTTCTTGCATTCTGTGAGTTGCTAAAGTTACTTGATTCTATCAGGAAATGAAAATTAGTATCATAATATTATTGTATTGAAATAAAATATTTTCATCTAATAAAAGAAGTAGATGGATGATAAATTTTTATAGGTAAAGTTGTTATGGACTAAATGTTTATATCCTCCCGTGAATTTATACGTTGAAAACCTAATCCCAATGTAATGATATTTGGAGATGGGGCCCTTGAGAGCTAAGGTCATGAGAGCATAACCCTCTTGACTGAGATTAGTGCCCTCATAAGAAAAGATCAGAAAGCTAGTTCACTCTCTTTTCACTATATATGAGGATAAATCAAGAAGATGCCCAACTACAAAATAGGAAGAGTGCCTTCTTTAGACACCAGATCTGTTGATGCTTTGATGATAGATTTCTCAGACTCCAAAAATGAGAAAAACAAATCTTTGTTGTTTAAGTCACCCAGTCTATCGTGTTTTCTTATAGCAAACCAAGCTCACTGAGACAGAAGTATGTCATTAATGCAATTAATTATTTCAAATTAGAGTACATTAAATTCAAATAATGATTTTATGGAAAAAGATACACATGTAAGAAATTAATGCCAAGATTAATTTATTATAGCTTTATTTATGTACCGTAGGACTCATTTATTTTATATGTACAATATAATTTTTTTTATACATGTACAGAGCTGTGCCCTCATTTCACCCTGATAGCACACTAAATTATCATCAATCAAACTCTTTTCCTTTAATTCTCTTTTTTGACTGATTAGCAACTAATCTTTCCAAAACAGTTTAATAATTTTAGTCTTTCTCTCAAAATATTTATCATTAATGTTCTGATTTTTTTCAGTCAACAAATATTTACTAATCTTATTTACATAGCATGCAATTGATCTGTTTTATTATAAAATACAACAATTTCAATGTATTTTCTAAATATATATATGCAATTATGCAACATCACGATCTAATTTTAAGTTTGCAATCAAAATTTAGAAAGTTACCATCACAGCAAACAGAAATCTTCTCCCCATTTACAATCACTCTCCACTCCCACTCCAATGCTAGGTAACCACAGATCCATTCTTTACCTCTAAAAATTTACTTTTTTGAACATAAAAAAAAAAAAGATGGAATTGTATAGTATGTTATGTCTGGCTTCTTTCCTTAGTGTATTATTTTGAGGTTCATCCATTTTGCATATGTCATTAATTTTTGCCCTTTTCATTATTGAATGATATTCCATTCCATTCTATTCATTCAATAGATGATAGAAGTTTGAATTTTTTCCAGGTTTTGACTCTTATGAGTAACACTGTTAGGTAAATGTTATGTATGTTTTGGGGAAGACATGCATTTTCATTTCTCTTGAATAGATATCTAAAAGTGAAACTGCTTTGTCATAAGTAAGTTTATATTTTATTTTTTAAGAGAATGCAAAAATGTTTTCCAAAGTGATACTTCTATTTTACATTCCCACCAACAATGTAAGGTGGTTTTAATTTACCTACTTACTTCCAAATATTTCAGACTGTCTTTTTATTAAAACCAATATAATGTGTGTGTGGTAATATCTAATGATGGTTTTAATTTTTATTTACCTAATATTACTGAGATTTTGTCATCTGCTTGGTAGCTATTTATGTATAACATTTATTGAAATGCCAGTTAAAATCCTTTGCTCATTTCAAAAAATTAACCATTTTATAATTGTAAAAACAAATTGTAAAATATTTTATATAATCCTTTTTTCAGGTATAGTGTCTGCAAGTACTTTGAGTCTATGTCATTTTCTAAAAAGACTATTCAATCCCCATTTAATTTTCCAGGCATCTTTGTATAAAAATCTATTTATCATATTGTAAAAATTTATCTCAATTCTCAATTCCTTTCTATTGATCTGTATACGTATCCTTTTACCAATAAACACTCTTAATTGCTATGATTTTATGATAAGCTTTGAAATTAGATAATTTAAGTTCTTTAATTCTGTTCTTCTTTCTCAAAATTGTTTTATCTGTACTGGGTGCTTACTTCTTCATATACATTCCAGAATTAGTGTTCACAGCTACAAAAATGACAGCTGGAATTTTGATAAAAAATTCTTTCAGTCTATAGCTCAATTTATCAAGAAACGTTTTGACAATATCCTGTTTTTTTCTCTATAAATATGGAATTTCTCTCCATTTATTTTTTCAGTCATATTTTCTACTTGTTTTATAATGATTTATTAAATTTATGCTAAGTATTTTAATAGTTCTTATGCTTTTGTAAATAAATTGCTTCTTGAATTCACTGTTAGGTTATTCATTGATAGTACAAATACTCTTTGACTTACCATGAGATTGTGGACTGAATAAAGCAATCATAAATAGAAAAATTGTTATGTCCAATCAGCCTAAATTGGGGACCGTCTGTATATAAAAACATAACTGATTTTTATGTATTTGTTTTGTACTATATCCTTTTGTTACATTTGTTTTGTAGCTTTGTTAGTTTTTTTCTGGATTTCTTATGAATTTCTATATACATGATAATGTCATCTAGTCACTAAAGACAAATTATAACTTTCCTTCCAATCTGGATGTTTAGTTTTGATATGTTTTCCCTTATTGCACTGTGTAGAACCTTCAATATTGAATCATTATAGCAGAAGAGAATATATTTTCCTTCTTTCTGATAATAGGGAAAAGCATTTAGTCTCTTAATATTAAGTGTGGTGTTATACCTGGGCTTTTCATAGATATCCTTTATCATATTAAGAAATTTTTATATTATTAAAATTTTTTATTATGAACATATGTTAAATTTTGTCAAATGCCTTTTCAACATCCATTGAGTTGATCATGTGTTTTTTAGCCATTTATTCTATAAACCTGGTATATTGAATTAATTTGCTTTTTGGATTTTGTAACATCCTTGCATTTGTGTAATAAATCCCAACTGATAATTCTGTATTATCCTTTTATATCATGCTAGATAAAGGTGGCTAATATTTTGTTAAATATTTTTGTATCTACATTCACGAAGGATATTGGTCTGTAATTCTCTTATGTCTTACTCTAACTTTAGTACAGGTAATATTGGCCTTTTAAAATTTTGATAACTGTTTTATCTTCCTATATTTTTGGAAATATTTGCAAATAAGTCATTATTTATATAGTTGATAAAATTTATCAACAGTATCTGAACCTGGACTTGTCTTTGTTAGATTATTAAAAAATTCACAATTTGTTTTTTTCACTTGTCATAAATCTACTCAAATTTTCTCTTTTATGTTGTTTCTTTTTCAGTGTTTTCTGTTTTTCTAGTACTTTGTTTCTTTTATTCAAGTTTTCTAATTTTTGGCCTTTATTCATAATGTTCCATTAAAATGTTTTTTAAATTATTAATTCTATAGAGTCAATAATGATGTTTCCTCATTCATTCCTAACTTTGATAATTTGTATCTTCTCATCATTTCATTGTTTACTAAAGGCTTGTCAATTTTGTCCACCTTTCCAAAGAACTATCCTTTGTTTCAGTAATGTGGTTGTTTATTATCTTGTATTTCCTAACATTTTTCTCCATTAATTATTATTTCATTTATTTGTTTATTTTGTTTAGATTGTTCTTGTTTTCAAATTCTATGTGGTGGAAACTAAAGTTATTGGTTTGCAACATTTCTTCTTTTCTGCTATAAGTGTTTAAAACTATAGATCTTCTAATTACTGCTTTAGCTGCATTCCATAAATGTTAATGTTTTGTTTTCATTCAGTTCAAGGTATTTTTCTAATTCCCTTAAAATTTCTCCTTTGGTCTATAGGTTGTGTAGAAGTGTGAATTTCAATTAAATTTTGTTTTCTCAGATTTCTTTTTAATTATTGATTTCTGTTTTAATTTCATTTCAGTTGAAGAATATGTTTTTTAGGACTTCAGTTTTTTTAAAAAAAGTATTGAACTTGATTTAAGCTTGGCATATGATATCTCCTGGATAATGTTCCATGTCCATGTGAAAGGACGTATATTCTATACCAATTGAACGGAGTGTTCTATACATGTTAGTTAAGTAATATCAGTTAATTATGTTGTTCAAATCTAATATAGTCTCACTAAATTTCTACCTAGTTGTTCTATCGATAATTAAGAATGAAATCTCTATTATTGTTATTTTATGTATTTTGAGGCTCTGTTATTATATTTGTTATTGTAACATCTTACCTATTGACTCTTTAATCATTATCAAATATTTTTCTCTTTCTCTAAAAGTAAAGTCTATTTTTCTTATATTATTATAGCCACTTCAGCTATTTTATTATTTGTTTGTATGCTATATCTTTTTTCATACTTTTTATTTTCAATGCATATGTTCAATTTATTTTTTTTCTCTTACCAACAACATATAGTAGGTCTTGTTTTTTGATCCTATTTGACTATCTGATTGGATTATTTAGACAATTCACATTTAATGAAATTATTATTCAGCTGAATTTACATTTGTTATTTTAGTCATTGTTCCTGTATGTCTTTTACATTTTTGCGTTTCTGGGCCTCCTTAACTGCCTGCTTTTATATTAAATAGATATTTTTTAATGTTCTATTTTAGTCCCTTGAAGGGTCTTTTTCATATATTTTTGTGAGTTATTTTCTCAGTGGTTGCTTTCCACATTACAGTAGGATCTTAATTTAGTAAATGCACTTCAGATTAATGCCAATTTAGTTCCAATATGATAAAGAAATTATTCCCCAATCTCACATCTATCTATTATCACTATGTATATTTTATTAAATGATATAAACTCAATAATTCAATGTTGTAATTATTTTGCCTTATAAAATTTAAGTCTTTTAAAAATATTTAAAAAGGTATGAGAAAAATATACTTATGTATTCATTTATAGTAAGCCACCTACTTATTGTTTATGCATTCTTTATTTGTACCTATGAATTTAAATCTTGTCTCATACAATTTCCTTTCATCCTGAAGAATTATCTATAGATTTTCTTATAAGGCAGATATTCTAGCAACAAATTTTTTCAGTTTTTTTAATGTATGTTTACCTGAATTTCACTTTAATTTCTGAAGGATAGTTTTACTCGATATAGATTTCTTGGTTGATACTTTCTTTTTTTTTTCCTTTTTGTTTGTTTACTTTTCTTTCAGTCTGTTTAATGTCATTCCATTCTGGTTTCCATGGTTTCAGATGAGAACTCAGACATCAATTATATTGAGTCTTCCCTGTACATGGTGAGTCACATTTCCTTTGCTTTATAAAAAATTTACTCCCATTATTTTATGGTTTGCTTATGGTAATGTATGAATTTCTTTGCAATTCTTTCACTTTAGAGCTAACTTGAAATGTGCATTAATGTGTTTTGTCAACTTCTTCATCATAATTTCTTCATTTTTTTCCCTGTCTTTTCTTTATCTCCTCGCCTTCTAGGGCTTTGTTATCATAATCATCAAAATGTTTAGTGATCCGCAGTTCTCTAAAGCTCTGTTTTTGTTTTGTTTTGTTTTATGCACACTACCTGGGTGATGGGCGTGCTTATAAATTTAACTTGATCCTTATATGAAAACCTGACATATTGGTCAAAAATGTGAGCTCATATTTAGAGAGTATATTAATAATTTTAAATTGTGAGTATTCTCCTGCCTCATAATTTTTTCCAATGTAGAGTTCAGGATGCATATTTGTTTTTTAAAAAACCTAAAAAAATAATTCTGTAGAGTTGCTTTTAGTACTTTTCACATAGTTTCCATTTCATATTGCAAACTAAAAGAATTTTCCTATAGCAGAGATACAAAATTCAATTATTTTCATTACAAAATTACCTTTCAATATCTTAAAAGACGATTTATGGCAAAAGAAGCCTATTAACTATATAAAGGTAATAAATAAAACTGCATGCATGTTACAATCACGTGATTGAAAGAGTGAACTAAGACTTTGCTTGGAGGACCATTGAATTGAGATCCTAACACAGGAAAGAAAAATGACAAGGAATTCTGAGAATCCCATCTGTTTGAAGGAAAAACAAGAAAAATTACTTAAAATAGATACGCTTAACTGCAATCTAAACATGATTTTAGATTTAAAATCTTGATAATGTGTGTATTGTGTGCCTTGATAATTCAGCTTATCTGAATTTCCCTGATATATTATTAAAGATGTAAATAAGTTATAACAAATTTGAAATATTTTAAATTATAGTCATTAAACAATAACAATATCTAGCGTTTGTTTATGGCTCAAAAACTTTATTAGATCTAAAGATATCACCTCACTTAATCTTCCTTATTATACTAACAGATAGAAATTACTATGTTCACTTAAAAGATGAGAAATCGAGGCTTACTTAGATATTAAATGGTAGATAAATTATGACATAACTCAATGAAATAATTACTATGTACTCACTAAAAATTGTATTGTAATAGAATATTTAATATATGGAAATATTCCTAATATAATAAAATAATTAGATTAATAATTATTTATGAATTTTGATAATGTGAAAGGTTCAAATTCAATTCTTTGTTATTTTCTTTAATTTCTATGTTTTCTAAAATTGAGATGTATTTTTTCAAATAAGAAAATAATTTTACTTACTATTTCGCAAAAAGCAGACATGGGAATTTCTTTTTTTTTTATTTCAGCATATGATGGGGGTACAGATGTTTAGGTTACGTATGTTGCCCTTGCTCCTCCCCCCAAGTCCGAGTTTCAAATATGTCCATTCTTCTGGTGAAGCACATTGCACTCTTTGTGTATACATATACTCGTCCCCTCCTTCCTCCTCCTCCTCCTTCCCCCCTGCCCAACATCCAATAGATGTTATTCTTATATGTGCACTTATGTGTTGATCAGTTAATACCAATTTGATGGTGAGTACATGTGGTGCTTCTTTTTCCATTCTCCTCCTCCCTCCTCCCTCCCTCCTCCCCCCTCCCCCCTGTCCAACATCCAACAGATGTTATTCTTATATGTGCACTTACGTATTGATCAGGGAATCTTTTTTAAACATAAAAATAGGTGATTTACTGTATATTAACACTTATTTGCCTGAAAACAACTTGATGAAGTATTAATAGATAATATTACTTTTGCTATTATCACTGTTTTACAGTTAACAAACTAAGACACAAAGAAATTAATTTACCTAAAATCACAAATAATAAGTGGCAGAGCCAGGACTCAAACAGTGGAAACAATTTAGATTCCTTGGCCAATCCACCAATTCTTTACCTCTGCTAGGACTATTGTCAATCTTTATTTCCACTCTTTGTTTTTCCAAACACTCTTTAACTCAGACTTGAATATGTGTCTTTTAAATACTTCTTTTATATTTGCAAAAGGCAGAGCACAGCAGGGCAATTCTTGTTTTTTGAAGCAAAGTGATGCATGATATTCTATAAATATAAAGAAAATCTACATGAAAATTAGAATCATCATTACGTTTTCTTCCTCTGCTGAGCTCTGCAGTTCCTTATTGTATTTCAAGAGAAAGGGTGATAACATCACTCGTCTCAGTTGACCTGTGTCTCAGCCTTTTTAACACAATCTTCCTTTCCATTATTTCAGGATTTCATTTAATATTTTCTGCTGTTAAAATCATTGTAACGGCAGAAGGAGGCAGAATTAGCAGTTATATGTTCACTTCTAAAGTTATTTTTTCTTCAAATTATAGAGCATTTCATAAATTTGAATAAAAATGCAGATCGTAGTTCATATGCTTAAATGGGTTTTGAATTTGCAGTTAAGATTGTTTATTTCAATGTTTAGCAGTCATTCAATCCACTCTATAAGATTAAACGAGCAAAGTCACCCATACTTCCTAAGCTTTGGGCTTTCGATGTTATTTAATGTATTATTGTTATCGATGTTCATGAGAGCTAAATATGAAGCATGGTTTTGGAGCTGTAAGTTAATTTATGAAAGAAGTCTTCAAATCTTTAAAAAATATGTAACGTTTTTATCATATACATAATTAACTAAAATTGAATATCATTAAAATAATCACTATAAGCACAAATAAAAACTATTTCTTATGTTTGTCAAGTGAGGATAAAGGGATTCTTAAATGGATATATAATTTTGACTAATGTCCACAATAAATTCAAAGATCAGTTCTGAGTTTACAGTTAAAAAATAAAACAAACTTTTGAGGCAACATTGTCTTATATGTACATGTCCTTGTCGTATATGTAGGTTTCTATGAATTTTCTCTCATACAATTAAATCTCAACTGTGAAGATAAACTATCCAAAAACTATAAAAAAGCAAAAAATTAAATTTTTGCAATTTAAGTTTAATAATTTCATTGGAAATAGGTTTTTGAAGGTTAAAATTTGTCTGTTAGCTAACTTTACTTTCAAGAAGATGAATGAAAATTTTAATTAAGTAGCTAATTCCAAAAATGACATGATAGTTTATTTTAGCCCAACTAGCAATTTTCTTGAGAGTTTAAGATTAGTATCTTCAAATTACCAACCTCAATATTTGAGATGGAGAATATAGCAAAAGTTAACTTTCCAAACTTGACCTATAAAAATGTTAACTGTTTCTGAGAACATAGAGAATGTAGATTTGACAAGAATTAGATATATTCACATTAAGCATATGAAATATTATAAACCACATTGATATTTCAGCGTCATAAAAGTTAAAACATTCTTACACATTTTTATTGTTCACTACTAATGACATATATCAATACAGTGACTCTAAAGAGAAATGTATTGATTCAGAATGATTATATAGATGCATATGATTCTAGAGAAAGTAAGAAGTATCACAGTAGATTATACTATGTTCAGTCTCGTCAAATTTTGTCTCTAAATAGTGTGTCAAGGAAGAGTTGTGGGTGGAAAAAAAGGGAAGGATGAAACTGGTATAAGATTCAAGCAAGAGGAAAGTGAAATTACGTGAAAACAGGTTTCCTATTTAGAAATGACAGGAGGAACTCCTGGCAGAAGTCTTTCAGTTGCCAAGCAAAGTTAAAAAATAAGAACTGGCCTGCTTTGTAGAATGAAACTAATGACCATCAGGGAAATAATCAGATACTTACCTTTTTCCAATAGACATTGTAATATGGACTGGAGGAGTGTCATGATTTCAAATAAAATCAATATTAAGAACAGGACTTACTCTTGTATAATATTTGATTATCTTTTTGCACTAATTACATCATTAGGCAGGAAAGACACAACAGATAAACACTCATTGATTCATAGATGTTCAGTCCCTCATTTTCTCATCACCTGAAACTCTCCAAATGGCTCCAGACAGCATGACATCTGTATTCTCTCAGACCAGTGAGAAGAGAGAGAGAGAGAGAGAGAGAAGACCCAAGATGAAAACTGCAATGTTTTGTAAACCAATCTTAGAACTAACACCTCGTCACTTCTTTCATATCCTATTTATTGGTAGTGGCTCATCAAACGCAGCCCACACTCAACTCCACACACAAGGGGATGGATACCAGGAAGTGGAGATCATCTGAGCCCATTCTTAACGCTGGCTACCACACTGATCTCCGTGTCTGTTCTAACAATATGCTTGACAGCAATCCACAGTTATGACTCAACATAATTCAAACCTTACAAATGAAACTGTAGAATACTGAAGAAAACATCAGAGGTGAATTATTCTGTCGTATTGTGCATCGTACAGATTAAAAAACTGAGAATCAAAAAAGAAACCTGACTTGTTAGAGATAAAATGAGAAGAAAGTCTAATGGTTCTTTCCATTAAATTATTCTACAAATAATCAATTTATAAAAATTATTCTGAAATTATTTTAGAATTATTAAGTAGTTGTCAAGAAAGGTTAATGAGTTACCAGAAAATGTTTCCCTACCATCCCCCATTACTAACATGCTGTAAAATCATGGTATATATGTAAACTAATAAATTAACATATTTTTAGACTTTACTCACATAATATTTTATTAACATTTAAAACACTTTTAACCAGATTTCCTTACTTTTTTCACTAATGTTCTTTTATTATTCTAGGATCTAATTCAGAAAACTTCATTTTATTTAGTAATCATGTCTCCTAGTCTTCTACATTCTGTGACAGGTTTTGTAATTTCCTTGTTTTTCATGACCTTGACATTTTTAACTGGTCAAGTATTTGGTAGAATGTCTGTCAATTTTATTGGTCTAATGTTTCTCATGATTAGCCTGGGGTTATGAATTTTGGGGAAGGATACAGCAGTGATGAAATGACATTGTCATTATATTACAGGTGGTATAGCATATCAATATGCCCTGGGACTATTGTTGTTCACCCTGATTTATTGATTAAGGTGGTGTCCACCATGGTGGTTTCTTTGCTCTTGTTGCTATTTTTCCCTCTTCATACTCCATTAGAGTCACTATATTCAGCCCACTCAAAAGGAGAGGATAATTAAATGTCACTTTCTGAAGAGAAAAATATGAAATAGTTTGTGGACATACTATGAAAGCACCATAGCAATTAATCAATAATTTGGAGAAGTTACTTTCAGGTTTTGCATATATATTGTTTCTCTGTAAAGTTTTGCACTTTCTATTTCCCTCATTTCTTCTGCATATGTTATGTGGAATATGTCTGTAAAAATATTTGTACCTTCTCATTCTTTTGTTTATTCAATCATTTATTTCTGTCAATGTGGATTCATGAATATTTGTTTTATTATTTAGTTGATAATCCAATACCATTATTATTTAAAAAAAATATTTTGCAGAAAAATACCTGTTATAAACCAGAAGAGACAAATGCAGCTAATGAACAGAAGTGCATGAATATGTAACAAGAGAAATATTCTGATTTTAATTCTTTAATACTAATATTACTTTTTGTTTTTATTGATATATTATAGAAATGCATACACAATTAATAAAGATATATGTTAAGTTGTTTTAGAAACAATCACATTCTCAAATATAATTTTTGAATGGTTATTGATGAATAATAAAACATAATAATTCTTCCAATGAATAAAAATGATAGAATTTTTTTTTTTACAATTATTTTTATATATTTAGGGTGTACAAGTGCAGTTTTTTTATGTAGAGATGTACATAGTGCCTATTAGCTGATTTCTTACCCTACCCTGTCACCCTTCCAATGTCTATTGTGCCATTTTATATGTCCATGTGTATACACAATTTAGCGCCCATTTGTAAGTGAGAAAATACAGTATTTGACATTCTGTTTTTGAGTTATTTCACTTAAGATAATGACCACCAGTTCCATCTATGTTCCTGCAAAAGACATTATTTCCCTCTTGTTTATGGCCAAATGATATTCCATAGTGTGGGTGTTTCTTCGTGGGCATGTGTGTGGGATGTATTAATACATATGTCACATTTTCTTTATCTGATGACCCATTGATGGACACTTAGATTGATTATATATTTTTGCTATTGTGAATAGTGCTGCAATAAACATACAGGTGCAGGTGTCTTTTTGATATAATGATTTTTTTTTCCTTTGGATGGCTACCTAGTAGTGGGATTGCTAGAACAAATGATAGATCTATTTTTAGTGATTGAAAAATATCCATACTGTTTTCCCTAGTGGTTGTACTAATTTACATTCTGACCAACAATGTATAAGTGTTCCCTTTTCTCTGCATCCTCACCAACATCTATTGCTTTATGACTTTTTAATCATGGCCGTTCTGACTGGTGAAGAATCTATTTCATTGTTATTTTAATTCACATTTCTCTAATGATTAATGATGTTAAGTATTTTTTCATATGTTTGTTAATAAAATTTTTCACCCATAAGATGTCCTGGTTTCAACAATAAAACATGTATTATCATAGCTCTATAATAAATATTAACATTTGTAATTTTATTATATAATAACTATAGTTCTTTATGGTTCTCCTTATAATTATTAAATTCTTCTTCTCTTAGACATATTGTTACATCCTTCTCTTATTATGAACTTTACTCAAATGTCACCTTATGTTTTCATCAGTCACATTGTGTCTTATTGCAATTTTTTCATTGCCAGTCTTTCTATCTGAAATTATTTAATCATAATTACATTTTGTGTACTGTCTCCCCTCACTGCCATTGGAGCAGGGCAGAAAAATTTTAAGCATAATTTCATGCTAATCACTTTTCTTGGAATAAACAGTACCTTGAAGAGAACCTAGAGGTTACTCATGTACTCCAAGAAATTATATATGTGAATACATGAAGTATTTGATTCAATATTATAACTGATTAATCTATTAACAAAGCAATTATTTAGTTACATTTTATATCATCTATTCCTCTTCCATTTATAGACATGTCACTGGAAACTTTAGATTTCAGAAATCTGTGTAACTTCTACGGCACCCTGTTCTTTTTACATCCGAGTTGTTTTTTTTCTCATTCTATTGTTCCTCTGCCCACAAGATATCAACCTGTTATCTGAACTCATAAATTGATCATAAATAAGTCTTCTTTTTCAAGAATCAAATCAACTATCACCTCCTATGAGATGTTTGACTCTGAAGCGGTCTAAATGTCCTTTCCTCCTGTGTGTGTTTCTAGCACGATGCTACATTGTATAGAAATGGTCTGTGTATTTTTCATCTTTGTATATCCAGTGCCTAACACAATTGTCTTAGACATTCGATAAATATCTTCCCTTGTGTGGAGATAACGTAATCCATACCATGTGAAACAAATTTAACGTTCTGTGTATTCACGGATCTCAAGATGAATAGTCAGGGAATAAGTAAAGTGGCAGATCTTTAGACTTTTTAAAGACACAGGTATATTCTAAATTAAAATGATTTTCCTACTTTTATATATTGTTTGTGGACTTAAACCATAATTGAAGCCTAATAAGAATTAGATTGATGTAGGGCTCAGCTCATATTCAGTGATATCAGATAAGGCATTTCCACTCTGAAAAACTGATGAAGAGACTCAAAAGTAACAACTATTCTATCCCTTTTAGGATTCCCTGAGCTTTTGGGGATCATTATTTCTTTTAGTACATATGTATTTTAGAAGTAACTCTAATAAAGCCATGTTATTAAGTTAACTTATAAACTTTATTGAAAAATATCTCCATTTTTGACTTGTTCTGTCCTCCTTCTACTTCACAGAGTACCTGGCACAGCATAAAGCACATAGAATGTGTCTAAAGTAGAAAAATAATGGCTTCCAAAGACGTGCACATTCTAATTCCTAGAACCTGTGAATATATTATGTTATATGAAAAAGGGGAATTAGGTTTGCAGACATAATTAAAGTGTTAATTAGCAGTTCTTAGAAAAAAGATTATTTGAATTATTTGGTACACCCAATGCACACAGAAATGTCCTTAAATGTGAACAAGGGAGGCACAAGAGTGAGCATCAGAATGATGTGATGTGAAAAGGACACATACACCCAATGCTGACTTTGAAGATGCAAGGGGGACTAGGAGCTGTTGACTGTAGGCAGCCTCTAAAAGGCAGAAAAAACAATAAAACATTTCTCCCTAGAACTTCCAAAACGGAACTTGGCACCACTGACACGTTGATTTTCTCCCAGTGAGACCGATTTTGCACTACTGATCTAAAGAACTAGAAGATAATAAATTTGCATTGTTTTAGGTCATGAAATGGTATTAATTTGCTCAGAAAATGATTATCGTGGGTGGAATCTATTTTTCTGTTTTATGTCTTGTCAAATGCTCCATCAACACACAATCAATTTTAAATAACAGATATAGACCCTTTTAAAGAATAAGTAGCCTTATATTGATTATACTTTGTTCTGAATTACTGATCAGAAAGTTAAACTCTTATTTAGAGTTTACACTCACACACACACACACACACACACACAAACTCATATACACACCACAAATCCTGTCAAACATTAGGAATTCTTGACCTTATATGGTGAGGACAATTTTGTAAATATGGTAAATTATGGCCAATAAAAGGATATATTGCTGATATGTAATCTGGAACCTGGCAAGTTGGAGATAACACAGTTAATGAAGAAAAAAAAATAATCCTGTCCATCAACTTTCCTAATAGAGAAATAAAATACTGACTAACATCTGTGAAAACAATTGAGAGCATTTCCCCCTTATCTTTCCTCAAAAAAAAGTGATGATTTACATCATCAGTGAAGTGTGAATTTGCCTTTCTTCTCACTAAGAGAGAGAGAAAGAAAAATGGTAAGACACAGTACAGCCATGGTTTTGGGGGGCAGGAAAATGCAACTGGAAATAAAAATTGCTATTACTATTTCTTAAAGCAACGATTCCAGTTACCTCTTCCCTTTCCATTCAAGCAGTAAACTTATACCTGACTTTTTTTCTTTTTTCCCCTTGCTGCTGGCTGACAAAGGCTGTGGGCAGAACAGAACTCACATCTCACATTCCTCCTCACCCCTCCTTGACAAAGATACACACTCTGTGTGTTTGATGTATTCTTTCCTCCACGGAAAACAATCGTGCCTCAGGAAACAAAATATAATACAAAACCTCAGCTTTACCTGTTATGTAAGTAGCAAAACTTTTAGAAAATGAGGTCAGAGAGGAAAAATAAAAGCAACTCTATACACATTGAGGTAAAATTAAAAAAAAAAAAAAGCAAAAACAAAAATATGACTTCTAGGTAGCCTAAGAGGTAACCAAGAAAACAACAATTTATTTAAATACACATATTAAATGAGTATATATTAATATATATAAATTAAATAAGTATAAGTCACTGTTGTTTTTTATTGTTCTAATATTATGTCTGAAATAGAGTGTTACATCTAGAAAACAACTAACTTCTCTCAAAGTGAATCAGTTAATCTGAATTACATTGTTCACTATGAGCTGGTTTCAGAAGAGAAAGCAAAGAAAATACCTGAATAGAGCGTGAAAGTGGCTCAAAACGTTTTGTCAGGTGTTGCAGGAATGTTCTGTTACATGATACAGGGATGAACAAAGTGCAGCTGATGCCCACAAAGAAAGTCGGCATGTAAGAAAATTCTGAAGTCCTGAATGAAAGGAGAGGACTAATACAGAGGTGATATGAATAATAGCAGGTAGAATTTAATTGCAATTTTGAAATCTCAAGACTGTACCCAGATCCTAAAAAGGATGCAACAAATATGACCAGCATAGTGAGAACCAGTGTTTCTCAGACAGAAGGATCTGGTGAGGCACAATTTAGGAATTTCAGAAAACAGTATATGGATCTGCCACACATTACCCAGTGCAGATGTGATGCAAGACCACGTCATCCAAAATGCCGAAATTGGGAGTTGGGCTGCATTACATAACACAGGTGCTGCAATCAATTTGACATGATTCAGCTGTTATGTAAGCATTCTCTTAGCCTAGGAACTACTTTCATCTTGCTAAGTCTCGATTCTCTCATTTGTAAAATCAGTGAATTATCTCAGCATTGTTCAGTGTATATAAAATACTTACTATTGTGTCTTACAACACAGAAGGCAGAAGAAAAATGCAGTTACAATTATCACAGCAGAATGAAAAAGCTGATCTATACCAAACGAGATTACCTTTTTTTTTTTTTTTTACCAATTATTGGACTCATTATATTTTAGTTATGGTCATGAGTTTCAGCAAATCCTTAATTTTATTCACTCATTCAAATGATATTTATTCAGAACATCTAGTGAACCAGGCAGTATTCCATGCTCTGGAGATACTGTAGTAAAGAAAATAAAGTCCCTGACTTTACCTTTTTTTATTATGTTATATTTAGGAAGATAAATAATAAACTAACAAATATGCAGAAATGTATGAGGTCATCTCGTTTTGAGTGCTTTAGAGAAGATTAGAGCATCTAAAAGGCATTTAGAGAGTGAGAGTGTGGTTGGTAATGTCATTCTGTTTAGAATGATCAGAAAAGAATCATTGCAGCCTCAGAGCAGAGGATCACTCTGGCTATTACGTTGGAAAGTGACTATTGGGAAATCAATTAGGAGGCTATTCCAAGAAATACCATATGTCTTGGACCTGGATGATAGAAGTGAACATGGGAAAATATGAAAGATTCTGGATATGTCATAGGGCAAACTTGAAATTATTTGCTTATAGGTCATATATGTGTGTATGAAAAAGACAGAAAGGTATCAAGAATAATACATTTTTCCACGCAGAAAATGTGACCTTTAGCTAAAAACTTAATAAGATTTCATTTTTATGCATGGTGACTCATCTATAATAAAGGCATTATATTTAAACTTATAACAAGAAATAACGCTATCAAGTCCAATAGAGCAATCATATCATAGCCAAATAAGAAAACAAATACATGGACCGGGCACAGTAGCTCACGCCTGTAATCTTAGCACTCTAGGAGGCCAAGGAGGGGAGATTGTTTGAGCTGAGGAGTTCGAGACCAGCCTGAGCAAAAGCGAGACCGTCTCTACCAAAAATAGAAAGAAATTAATTGGACAGCTAAAAATATATAGAAAAAATTAGCCGGACATGGTGGCGCATGCCTGTAGTCCCAGCTACTCGGGAGGCTGAGGCAGTAGGATTGCTTGAGCCCAGGAGTCTGAGGTTGCTGTGAG